>CAXITT010002018.1:8763-21169 GCA_964033795.1 Lymnaea stagnalis
TTTTAAGACCGAACTAAATGATCTTTAAGATCAAAACAAATGATCTTTAATAGGAAACTAAATGATTTATAAGAATAAACTAAGCGATCTTTAACAGAAAACTAAATGTTCTTTAGGAACAAACTAAAAGATCTTTAAGAACAAACTAATCGATCTTAAGGAACAAAATCAATTATCTTTAAGAACAAACTAAGCGATCTTTGTGAAAAACTAAGCGATCTTTAACAACAAACTAAGTGATCTTTAACAACAAACCAGGCGATCTTTATGAACAAACTAACCGATCTTTAAGAAAAAATAAAGCGATCATTAACAAAAACTGGACGATCTTAAACAACAAATTAAGCGATCAATAACAACCAACTAAACGATCTTTAAAAAAAAATTAAGCGATATTTTAGAACCACAATTTTTAGAGACCCGGTTTAAAAAAATAATACTTTGCATTAATTTCCTCCCCCCCACCTCAATTTTTGCCAAATTTTCTCCTAAGGGGCCATCCATAAAAGACGTCCACCAATTTTTTGCTATTTTTGCTTTGTCCACTTTTGACTTGACCCCCCCCCCAGTTGTGGACGTCCAAAACATAAAATTTACCGAACTTAAATTAACGAATATTTTGGGAAAATGTACAACAATATAAAGAGTATGTATTTACAAAGATTTTTTTTAGAAATTCCAATTATTTGCAGGCAAAATTCTAAATGAAATAATAACTTTTCAAAAACATTTTATTGAATCACTGTATTAAAAAATGTAATAAACAAATTATCCACCATTCTTCAATCAACGGAAAATTCGGACTGCAGCCATTCAAACATGTTTCGTATAATGACACCATCTGTTCTTGAGTCTTCAATTGCTAATTCAATTTGAGTGGCAGTCTCTTCATCTGATTCGTCTGCCATATTATGTTCACTAGCAGGAATATTGCAATGGACGACCTTATGTTTTTTTATTGCCGCCTGTGATGGGAAATATGTACAGCAGAAACATATTCTCTTGGAAATTCTTCCAGCCACCGATGGACAATAGAGATCAAAAGGCATGCTACTGTAACTGTGATCGGGCAGTAAATTTATCCAAAACTGCTGCACTCAAAAAAACACTACAATGTGGACATCCACTTTGTCCTAAACCCCCTCCCCCCCTTTGTCCACTTTAGTCCACTTTTTGCTGAACCCCCCTCCCCCTTTTGTGTGGACGTCTTTTATGGATGACCCCTAACATACTAATTAAAAAAAAATTGTAACGCAATTTAAATTACTTTTATATTAAAATGGTAAAATCCAAAGTATTCATTAGATCAAGGGTCTCAAACTCAAATCACCAGGGGGGGGGGGGAGGGGGGGCAGGNGTAGTGTCTGAATGAGAGTGGGCCTCATCAAGTAATCCACAAAAAAGCGACTACAACTGTTACAATCTGCTCAATCTTTATAAATAACAATAAAATCATTAAGGGTTCTCAAGAACTAGGATTCACTTTCATCCACCTACTCACTGTTGCATTAAAAAATATATAGAAACATTACAAAAAACCCCAAAAAACAACAGAATTAGACTAGTCGGTGAGATTCGACTGACATCGTTGCGGAGAGTCATGCTATAGCTATGAGAATGGGGGAAACGGGCCGGCGCATTTACACTAAACTTTTCTGTCCTGTAGCGGGCCGCAAAATATCGTCTTGCGGGTCACAAATGGCTCGCGGGCCGCGAGTTTGAGACCCCTATATTAGATGTTTATTTATTAATATTCACAATTATCTAATTTTTATAAAAAGAATGTAAATATTTATACTTTCCCACATCATTTTCGATGTATGCAAAATGTATGCGGGAACGAATTTCAAAATATCTAAATATTTCATTTTCGGTTTCGGCTTCGGTTTCGGCCGAAATTCATTTTTAACTTTCGGCCTTTTTTCGGTTTCGGCCGAAAGTCATTTTAAAACTTTCGGCCTTTTTTCGGTTTCGGCCGAAAGTCATTTTAAACTTTCGGCCTATTTTCGGCTTCGGCCGAAATCAGAAAATCACTTTCGGTCGGCCTCTAGACTGAGGTAATTTACACCTATAGGGTTTGTCATTTAATACCGTTAAGCTATTAATAGAACATTGTGGTATTTAGTTAGGCCAATCTCAGTCAATGTGGGAAAGATATTAATGAAACATCAGGGTATTTCGTTTTGCCAATCCATCTCAACAGCTGTTCAGGACTTCTACATTAATGTGAGGTCGGCAAAGTGGGTATTAGCTTGGACCAAAACTTGTTATTTATTTTTTTGAAAGATTGTAAAAACAAATTGTTACCGCAATATGTATACTAAAAAACAATGTTTGCAGCCATGTTTTAGGAAAACCTTGTCTAAAAATAGTAACATCACTTAGTGCGCAGTGACATTTTCCTGTCTTAGAAATGACAAACCCTATTACACCCACATTTCTCTCACAGGCTGTATTTGGCAGGAAAATGTGCTTAATTATCTTAAACCATAAGGGTCATGCTAAATGAAATTTGAGAAATAATAAAAATCAAAGGCCACGGAAGGAGACCCTTTAAATTTCAAAACATAATTTTTCTCTAGATGCTGATTAAAACAACCCCCAACAATTTTTTTTGAAAATCTGATGCACTTTTCCACCCCGGTTGTGATGAATTTTCATAATGTACTTTAGTGGAAAATTTTCTTAACACTTTTTACCCATTTTAATCAGAAAAACTTTCACTATCCATTATATTGCATGTTGACCACCAAAATAGTAACAATTTCATTGGTCTGTAATTTAGTGGTAGAGAGGAATATTACAAATTTATTATCTATTCAACAGTTTACTTTAATATTTCATTGGGAATCATTTATATATATTTTCTGCTATTAAAAAGTGAAGAAACTTGAATTATGATGTAATGGAAACAAGCTCATTAACAAAGATTATTTAATGAAAAGTAGAGACTTATGTTACTGCAATGAGAAGAAAAAACAACTTCTGACACAATAATAATTACTATTTTCTGACAAAGCTTCAAGCTTTACTTCTTCAAAGAGAGTGAGGAAAAAATTCACCAAAAAAAGAAAGAATCAAGACTTCCTGTAAAGCTGCTTAGTGAGGTACTTATAATATTTGTAACTGTTAAAATGTAAAGGATAAAATATGAGGCATTCAAGCCATGTAAGGTAATTAAGTACCAGTAGTTGACCAAAATATGTTTAGGCTTTAAGATAAAATACCATGCAAATAAGTGGACGCTTCGGCTGGGTGCCTTCTTCTGCAATACAATTAAATAACAGATAAATTAGAGTAAAACAATGATGTCAATGTATGTCAATTCTTAGAGCAGGAAGCGCTGTGTGTTATTGTTAGAAATAGAAGTTAGTTCCTCTTTGTGATCTATGTAATTGTTTGCTGTAGATGTCACTTTTGTTAGAAAGGTGAGATGGGAAGAAAGCAGACCTGTTTACTCTTACGATTTTGGCGTATAATGTACGATTTTGAGGTGTATACTGTCACAAATGACTGGGGGGGGGATATAGGACAGAGCTCCATTGTGGTTAAGGTAACTTATATGATGGACGGAAACTGCTTTTATTTTAGGGAAGGCATTGTTAGAGTAGGATGTGAAGTTAAGGTTAATAGACTCTCGCATCTTGGAGATAGGGGGGATGTTTCTTTCCAAAGCATTATGTCTCGGGTTTTCCAGACTTTGCGTGATAGTTTTTGGGTTAACGGTGGGAAATTCTAATTGACCGGAAATTAGGAGGCATGGGTGTGTTTATAGATAGCATTCCTGGACCACCTATGGGGGTAGAGAATTACATATAAGTTATAAGATAGAGCTTTCACGGAGTTAAAGTTAGTTGAGGAAGAGGGAAAAGAGCGACAGTAGTTAGTTGAGGAAGATAGAGAAGAACTACGGATTAGTTGAGGAAGAGAGAGAAAAGAGCTACGATAGAACTAAGCAGTTGTTAGGGAACACTTGCTAGAGACCAGAAGACGACAGATGATAGAAGAACCTATATCTTAGAAATAAACATACTTTCATTATTGTTGGACACCTGGAGTTTGAGTTGTTGCATTTCGTCCAAGTCTACGTTGTGCTTTTGTCTGGCTCAACGCCTAGACACCCACCATATAAATCACAGAGAGGAGCGGTCCTGTACTGACCACTACTTAGTCACCACAGTTCGTGGTAAGTCAGGACCGGAGCCCTCCTCTGTAACAACCATTCTGTGACATATACATTATATATACTGAATGTTTATTTTTTTTACTATTAAGATAATTTATTGAGCGAGTTTATGATGATATTGTACGATTTTAAGAGTTCGAGGGTAAACTGGTGTGGAAGAAGGCTATCTGATAGCTTCATTGAACATCATCTGGATATTGACAAAAAAACAAACATTCCTGGTCTCATCCTATTTCAATGGAGGCGAACACAAAGATGTATCCATCATGGCTCTAATTTCTTGCACCAATACACCCGCAAGAGTAAAGTATGTAAAAAAATTAATTTACATTTTCCCCTCAATGCCACATTGTGGAATCAACGAAATACAATACTCACTTACTATTGATATTTTATTTCCCTCCATCTTTAATCTCAATTTTTGCTTTTAAATTTTATTTACATCAATCATACTTAAATTCTTTTACAGTAAAAGCATGCACCCCAGAATAATGTGGGACGCACATTTTGGTTTTTGAGCAACTAACTTCCGTTTCTAACAATAACATAGAGCTCTTCCTGTTCTAAACAATGAACTACATTGACTTTACTGATATCTTCAAAAACATAAGTTTTTTTTTTGTATTTAAGTTTACCTGTTGTTTATTTAATTGTATTGCCTGCTGAAGAAGGCATCTAGCAAACGTCTGCTTAATTATCTTGTATTTATTTCAAGCGTCAACGTATCTTGTTCAACTATTTATTCAAAACGTAAATGATGTTTAGAAAAAGGTATGAAATCAAATTTTCTATCAAGTGTGCAGAGTGCTCTTGCGGTTGCTGGTTGCTTGTCTGACCCTGTCAATTAACTTCCATTGAGGATAAGTGGGCTCACCCTGTTGACAGAATTCCCCATAATTAATACTTTGTGTGCCGTGAGACCGTCTTGTCTTTTACTTCAGCACTGACCCTATAGAGTACCTCACGGGAAGAGCATTCTTAATCGGAATGTTTTTAAGAAATCGGAGCAAAAATTACTATCTCTTATGCCAAGAGATTTTATTCCATGAATGCAATATTAATTTAAATTAAGGACATTTAAAAAAAACGCAATGAAATTTTAGTAAAAATTCCATCATCTGTAAGTTTACATGTTGTTCTTCTAGAAACATGTTGCATACAACCTGGAAGATGTGTACCCACCCACAGCCAAACTAGATTTCCCCAAGAGACAACCTTGGAATTTCCTTCTTAGCAAAGAGCAGTTGGAGCAACAAGAGCGTCAATATTTTAAGGTTAGCTATTGCCTAAACTGTTACAAACCTAGGCTTACTAAAAAGGTTCGTTGTCTAGGGGATTTAATTATACACACTTCACAACTATAATTCTTATATGAAATATCTTTATTAATCAACTAATTCTTCAACTGCCATTACTGTAATCAAAGACTGCACTACCACACACTCAACAACAATAATACGTCATATCCCCTTTCGTGCAATTCGTCACAAAATATTCAAACATTTAATTACAACATCTACCCAAATACTCTCTAAACAACACGCAATCACACAATACATTCAAGTCCTTAACATAACATTCCTCCCTCCCCCCCCCCCTTCCTTTGACATTAATTTGAAAAATTCATGTTATCCACAAATATATATCTCAAAATTTGACAATAAACATCAAACGATAAACAAGATTAAGTACCAAATGTAAACCAATTAATTGAAATATTAAATTTTAAAATTAAGTAACATGTATATTAAGTTACAAACAGACTTATAATACATTTCCACGCCAAAATTTTTAACTAACCTAGTAACATAAAAATTGTTAGTATCACCTCCCGACTCGACAAAGTCAAACCCTTAAATACAACTTAATTCTTAGCAGTTCCTGCTCTCAAACATAATATAGCATCTTCACGTGTACATTATGAAAACAAAAATTCTCTCATCTAACTCGAACAATCGGGGAAAAAAACTAGTCTCCTCCATGTAACTAAGGTAAAAACCATTAGCCACAGCAAAATTGTCAGAGTCGAAGATGGAATCGACACCCCCCCCCTCCCCCGTCTTAGGAATGTCCTTGACATGCTCACGACCTCTACGTCGTGATTACCGTAGCTTGTCCAGGTCCCAACATTTTGGAACCTCGGACAAGATCCAAATCTCCCTCTTGTCAAAAATCCCAGCGTCAACCAATATCGCAGTGGTTCGCATAATCATCCCCCCTACTTAGGCATGTTCAAAACAGTAGCATCTAAACATTGCCATGTCCTAAAGATACTGCCTAGGTAACTAAATTCTGAAACCATCACCAGGATATCTTGCACGAGGATTCCATTATACCGCCTTGACTAGTTAAAACACCTGTCTCAGGCACAGGAGTATAGTGTCTGTACTCAACTCTACTCAGTGCTGTGTACAAAGACAAAACCAAACATGATACATTTAAAGTATGGAATATAATTAAAATTGATTTTTCCAAAGAAAGAATACAATATAATTTGATAGTATTATTATCATGATAATTAATTCAAAACAAACAACGACGTACAAGCTTATTATTAATATATTAATGTCATTCATAGCACAATAAGGGTATTTTTTATTTAACACACATGAAATAATACCAACCACTAATACTTTCATGAACAAGAAAACAATAATTAATGGCATATATGTACAGTTTTGTCCCATGCCCAAATGGGCCTAATATGGGTCATGTATAAGGTTTTCTTAAACTAATCGAGATAGTATGTCTGCAGCAAAATTGTCAGAACCCTTGATATGCTGCACAGTGAAACTATACTCTTGCAGCATGAGGGCCCATCTACATATACGTGAGTTGCCATAGATTGTGCTTTGTAGGAATGACAGTGGCATGTGATTACAGAGAAGTTCAAAGACCTGTCCATATAAAAATTTAGAGAGCCGCTGAACAGACCATACAATTGCCAGGCACTCTCTCTCAATAACAGAATAATGTTGCTCTCTGGGTAAAAGTTTTTGACTCATAAATCTGACGGGATGAAGTATTCCTTCAAACCTCTGCATCAAACAACAAGAAATACCAATATTTGAGGCGTCCGTTTGGAGATTAAATGGTTTTGTAAGATCGGGTAGTTTAAGATTGGGTTCACTGGCCAAATGTGTCTGAATACCTTTCAGGGCGCCATCGCATTTAGGGGACCAATCAATTTTTGAAGGTGTCCCTTTTCGTAAAAGGTTTGTCAAAGGATGCACAATATCAGAAAATTTGGGAATAAATTTGTTATAATAATTAACAAGTCCCAACAAGCTCCTGACTTCCTTCTTAGTCCTAGGGGTACTCAATTGGAGGATTTTCTCAATATTATCTAGATCAGGTCCTTGATTCCCTTTTCCCACACTGTGGCCTAAAAAGGTAATTTTAGAGAAGCCAAGCTCTAGCTTGTTAGGTTTTGCCGTAAATCCTGCCTCCCTTAGTTTCATAAAAACCTTATGTAAGGTTTCTATATGTTCCTCCCAAGTTTAAGTATGAATACATATGTCATCAAAATAGGAAACATTCAAGTCCTTAACACTAACCAGTCCAATAACTGTTAACATAATTTTTTTTTTATCATATTGTTTTTTTTACCGAACGTAAAAAAAAAAAAAAAAGTATGTCACCACATACTGTATTGATGTGTTTTATGAATGTCCTCTACATCATAGTGTATCTGTATTCTAATTTTTTACTCTTTTGAAAATTTTGTATATTGCAAATAACGGCAATTTTTTTTTTATCATATTTTTTTTTTTACCGAACGTAAAAAAAAAAAAAGTATGTCACCACATACTGTATTGATGTGTTTTATGAATGTCCTCTACATCATAGTGTATCTGTATTCTAATTTTTTACTCTTTTGAAAATTTTGTATATTGCAAATAACAGCAATAGTACACAGTTTACTACATACTTTTATGTACGGTAATCTAATTTGTCAAGGTCCGATAAACCAAGAATTTATGATTTAATTAATTAAATTTTTCAGTTACAAGCTATCAAAATTGCCTTTCATAGCGTTTGCTTGATTCCAGAATGACTTTCTGCAATGACCGTATGACAGTCATTTCATGGAAACTTTCATTTCCTAGTCATATCAGTTTTATGTTGCGGTACGTAACTGCACATTTTTTTGTTCACAGAATTATGTACTAGATATTTTGGACCAACCAAGGGCACTAGATCTCAGTTATTTTGAGTTAAATCTGGAAACATGGAGACAACTCTGGCGTGTTCTGGAGATCTCTGATGTTCTCCTTGTTATCGCTGACATCAGATATCCAGTGAGTACATTTCTTTTGCTGTTCTGTGCCAGGGGTTAAATAAAGCAGGGTATATTAGATGGGGCAAAACTATAAGCAAGAGCTATAAAGAAAGCATGTTTTTTTTTAAATTACATGCATATGTGCAATACCCTGAGTTCTGCATGCCTTTCTGTTTTGAGGCTTAGTAAATTATTCTAGCTATAGGAGAATATGCAGATTTGAAACTTAGTAGTAGTAGAAGTAGAACATTTATAATTTATTACAAATTTGTATACACATTCAACATTATACATCTGTATGATGTTTTGCATTGCAGCAATGACGAATTAGGAATTTGTTCATTTACTGGCTTTGAGAGTTCCTTTGGTGATTTAGGTTAACAAGAATGGAATTTTCCTGCCCTCAATATCAATAAAATAATTATTAAAATTCATAGTTTATTAATGGTGGGTATTTGAAAGAAGAAAAGTAAGAACAATCATAACATAATTTACACCTATCCTATTGAATTCTATTGAAATCTGTGCTAGAGATTTCACAATGCGGTCTTATACATCCCCCTTTTACAAACAAGCCAAAGCCCAGTTGTAGCAGAAAAGGAGATCAGAAGCCACAAATACAACCCCACTGCAGGAAGCCAGGTCAGAGAAGCCAGACCAGAGAAGCTAGAATGCCATCTTCAGACCAAGGAATTGCCTCTGTGGCTCCCACTAGCTGAAATAGCTGAAAAAACTTGGGCTTTGCTAACACAGCCTACTGGGGAACTTAACCTTGAAGAAATAACTGTTCAAAAGATTAAATAAAAAAAAGTATTGTTATTTGTAAATATTTCAAATTCCATATTATTTGCTGGCTGGCCACGCTAGGAATCCACCACTCAACACAGTGGAATGGTGATATTTTTTTTACTCCACATATTACATCATCAGTAACACACCATGCATTGCCCAGAAAAATTGATTTGCCTTAAATGAATCTCACAGATGCCCCAGGAATTCCTCATGTCTGTTTCAGGTTCTGCACATTCCTCCTAGCCTCATCAATCATGTCCTGAAGGAACTGCACAAGCAGGTGATCATAATACTCAACAAAGTGGACTTTGCCCCTGTCGTGCTGGCGCTGGCTTGGAAGCGTTACTTGCACACTCTTTTCCCAGGGATACATGTGATATTTTTCACCTCGTACCCTCGGCAGACCAAAGGGGAGGAAGAGAATTCCGTTGACTTTGATCCTTCTGCTTGTAAGTTTAAAAGGTTACAAATTCATCAAAGAACGCAAGTAAATAATGTTCTTACGGATTACTCAAGGGACTTGATTCCATTAACTTTAACAACCATTGTGAGACAAAGCCTTTAAACTTTACTCATTAAAAATAATAATAAAATATTATAAGAAATATTGTGTGTTTAAATCTGAAATTAAAATGTTTTAGACCATTAGTGAATCGTGACTGATTTATATTTTGCTTTAATCAGTTATGAAAGTTTAGTAAGGTTAAAAAAAAAAAAAAAAATTCTTTAAAAAAAAAAAAAAGTTACAATTGTAAAGTTTATTTGCACATTCTAAAACTTTGTTGAATAGAGAGTCATAATTTTCAATTTGTTTTTTTAATGTACAAAATAAGGCTTTCTGAAAAATTGTACTTTTAGTGGACACAATTGCTGCAATGTTTTTTAAAACTAAAATAGTGCTAAAAACTTGTGGCATCAAAAAGGTTGAGTACAAAAATAAATATCTTTATAATAATTCTGTTTAATCATACAATATTCCAGCCATCTATAGAAGAGCTTATAAAAAGAAAGCTGTTCCTGTTGGTCCATCTGAATTACTGCGGGTGTGTAAAGAGATAGTGCAGACAAAAGGTGATTTTTTTCCTCCTAGCTGTATATTTCTTGCTACCATGGGAGGTGTGTGTAATGAGGATAGGCATATAATTTGTGATTGATTTTATTTTTAAAAAAGCGTTAAAAAAAAAAAAAATTCTCGTGTTGGTTAGGTAACAGAGTGATTTTTAAAAATTGGACAAGAGTTATGTTGAAATAACCAAGCCTGTTTAAGAAGATTTAAAAAAAAAAAAAAAAAAAATTTCTCGTGTTGGTTAGGTAACAGAGTGATTTTTCAAAATTGGCCAAGAGTTATGTTGAAATAACCAAGCCTGTTTAGGAAGATTTTTTTTAGGTTCAAAAAGGAGGTGTTTTAATTTATGTTAAAAACTGAAAGAACAATCAACTGTCCGTTATTTGATTTTGTGGTAATAAATTATTGTTTGCAATGTGTTCAAGATTTAATTGTTCATTAGAATGAATATTTTAAAATATCTTATTCAATCTTTGTTCAACTGCAGCCGATTTATCCTCATGGGAGCAAAAGATAGCTGAAAATAAGGCTATGACCATGGCAGATGACGATGAGGATGAACCTGATGAGGCATCAGCTGCTCTTGACGACGATGGATTAGATATGACGGAACAGGAAATGTATGAGCAGGCAGCTCACGCCAAGTACAAGAATGGTATCGTGACAATCGGCTGCATAGGTAACTTTTAAATATGATCATTTGTTGATGTTCGAAATTTGCAAACATGACAGGCAAAAAAAAAAATAATAATAATAATTTAAGATCTATGTGTAGCTGTATCTTATCTAAAAGTAGCTTCTGCAAATTAGGTTATTTGCATTTGTAATTTCAACAGATTTTTACTTTTCCAAAGTATAGACCTCTGTCTTTATACCCCATACACTTTTCATTAAAATTTCTTAGGAGTGTGTTTTTTTGTTAAAAATATAGTGGTGGCAGACTAGTTAGATTTTGAAAATAAATGAGTCAAATGAGTTATTTCAATGTTGATCTAACATTTTGCTCAGTTAAAAAACATATTTTTAACATGTATGCATCCAGAGTATGCTCTGTTTCAGGGCTATAGACTACCTTATTTTACAAGCTCTTTAAATGAGATCATCTATGTGCATTATTTATAACAAAGGCCTGGCTCACTTCATGGCTATCAATTCTTATTTCAGGGTATCCAAATGTTGGTAAATCTTCAGTGCTCAATGCTCTGGTTGGGAAAAAGGTACACATAAAGTTTTAAACAAAATTATCGGTAAATATGGACCCTTAAATGGTGAAAAATATTTCTTCATTATTTAACTTTTATTTTTTTAAACCCAAGCTTCATCACCATTTATTTATTTATTTATTTAGGCATTTTTATATAGCGCTTTCCTTAAAGCTCTAAGCGCTTTACAATTATTAAAAACATGTAAACTAACTAAAATAAAAATGAGACATTAGGATAGTAACTACTATACTATAGAAACAATTAAAATGGCTATAAAACGAGGACACTTTATATACTCTATAATGAAGAAAAAGTGTCGCTTGGGATGCACCGACCACCCGTACTACTTTATCTACGCCACTGAGTGAGTACATGATGCAATCGTGTAGGAAGGGAGGGGTGGGGGCGGCCGTCTGCCCAAGATTGAAACTGATTATGGAATACAGAAAAATTGATGGTAAATGAACAATATTTAATAAACGGGGCACGGGTCCCTGGTGGCATGGAGAACTTATCCATCGGTCCCTGATGCAATGGAGAACTTATCCACAGGTCCCTGATGCAATGGAGAACTTATCCACCGGTCCCTGATGCAATGGAGAACTTATCCACCGGTCCCTGATGCAATGGAGAACTTATCCACCGGTCCCTGATGCAATGGAAAACTTAACCATCGGTCCCTGATGCAATGGAGAACTTATCTATCGGTCCCTGATGCAATGGAGAACTTATGCACGGTCCCTGATGCAATGGAGAACTTATCCACCGGTCCCTGATGCAATGGAGAACTTATCCACCGGGCCCTGAAGCAATGGAGAACTTATCCATCGGTCCCTGATGCAATGGAGAACTTATCCACCGGTCCCTGATGCAAT
>CAXITT010002020.1:13833-24684 GCA_964033795.1 Lymnaea stagnalis
CATAACACATTCATAAGATCAATTAAACGCTGTCTTTGGGGGGCATGCATATTTATTAAATTAAAGGACAACCTCATATACAATTTATAATAACATAATTACATTTTTGGGGAAATAGATCTAGTTAAAAGAATCTTTCTAACAAAACCCATTTAAATGAAAATTTACTTCATGAAACAAATGTACGAGTCGCAAAGTGATAAAATAAATACTAATGATGTTGGCAATAGTCAAACAACTTTCTTGATAACGTCAGAGTCAGAACTCCAGTGAGATATTATGGCTAGCAGTGACGGGATGCGTCTTTCTCTTTCTCGATAAAAAACATGTTTCCACATTGGGTCGATAGCCATAGCCACGTTGTTTCATATTTGTTTTGAATTTATGGTAATTTCAGTATGTGGAATCTGGTGTGGAGCATTATGATATTATTGATAGCCTACAGTGTGTGGCTTCTGATGTGGAGGATGATGTACTCATAGACCGTCTCGAATATGTATGTGGTAACTATCGTGGTACCATATGTTTCATTTTTAATATTGTAATATTAGTACTTTATTATCTTGATAGAGATCATTATTGTTGTCACGACCTTGTTCTGACATCAGAAGCTTACATGGTGACAGAGATCATTATTGTTATCATTTAACTTGTCCTTACGTCAGAAGCTTATATGGTGACAGAGATCAATCTTGTCATCGCCGACCTTGTCATAACATCAGAAACGTATATGGTGACAGAGAACGTTATTGTTATCACCGACCTTTTCCTGACCTCAGAAGCTTATTTGGTGACTGAGATCATTATTGTTAACACCGACCTTGTCCTGACATCAGAAGTCAACATATGTCAGCTCGTAGCACTGAAGCTAGGAACAGAAACACAACATCAAATGTTAGGAGGATAGCAATAAAAAAAAAAACCATTACAAACAACTCTAACATAGCACGTCATTAACCCTTGCAATAATCAATTACAGAAACTGTAGTTGAATTATGGCCAAACCATTTTCTTTTTATTATACTGTTTTACCCCTTTATATTTGTATTTAAAATGTTTCATTTTGATTTATATTTTCAATTTTACACATAATATAATTTTTATTGTGACCAAAATATGAACAGTCTTTAATTATTTTTTGGTTCATTTTTACTGTCGCTATTAACATTCGAATTGTCTGAAATTCATTTATTTTTCTGGTATTAAAGTGGATACATATAGTCATATATAGTGTAATCTGATTAATATGTTTCTAACACAATTTTACAAGTTAAATTTCTCATATTTAAAATCAAAGTAAATTTATTGTGTATGATTCAAGTCATTATATCATGTGAACAGATCGGTATCCAAGGACTCACAATCATCTCTCATATAAATTACTTTAAATTACGATACATCAATATCTAGGTCTACACCTTACTAAATCCTGTCAAACCTACGGGATCCCGTAGGCGTACATTTAAAATATGGCCTTTCTTTCCTATTTAGCTTATTCATATTCTTCTCTTTTTATAGATAGGATATATGTATATATATATTATGTAAATTTAATGTATGCCTATTTAATTGTTTTGTCGACAAAATGTCATTGCCTATTTTTTTAATTATTTTGAGATCGGTCAATAATTGCATTTTGTAAAATCTCATATTCAAAGTGGTGTGATTGCTGAGGACGTCCCTAACATGTTTCAGTTGTGCACCTGCATTCAAAGATACAAATTAAATATTAATTTCTTTCTAGCCTCCCCTCCTCACCGTATTACTGATTGCCTTGCCTAACTTGCCAACTGATTGTTTTGCATCAAGTGTAACATTTATTTATATTTTGTTGTATACGACATCTTTGCATACGCTGTTGTATTTATTTATACTGTAGTGTTATGTTCAACAGACTCTAAACAACTGCACAGATTTGAAACACAAATGCTCTCCCTTTACTGTGCTGCAATAAAAACGAAAATATCCGCCTGACTTTAAAAAATTCAAAACTCTATTGATCCTTTCAGATAATGCATATATAATATATATATTATACATGCATTTTTTACTACTCATAAATAATGTATCATTTTTATTATTTTCGTTGGTGGTGGTTTGAGTTTATCAATAATAAACAATGAACAAAATTGATACGCCAACAAAGAATATCTTCATTCAAAACAATTTGCATAATGTAATGATATCATTAAGTAAGCTTTATGATTTAACAATATTTACCATGTGATACTAAATTGTATTCAATGATATAAAGGAAGCTAACAAGTGCCTTCAACGTTGTACCACTAGTTAAATTTATAAACAATATTCCTGGGCTTTATATATATATATACCACATTAGAAAATGACATCCACAGGCCATCGAGCTATTGCTCTTTATGCCTTCCACAAAGCATCCCTCCTAAACCCGAATATCTGGCCGCAAAGCGGCACGTTGGAAAATGCCCCATTGCCAGGACAGCCCCCATCCGGGTCCGCTCGATTGGGTTCCGCTGGAGGCCGCCCCAAACACAAAACATCCGGTCTGTCCGATACTCTGCATACACACAGTGCACACGATCGACACTCCTAGGAGACGGAATAGTAAATTTACGTCCTGAAATCTTCCTCCAACTAATCCCGTTAAAGCGACAGACGGCCTTTTCATAGGGGCTCTACATTGGGTTGCCAGCCTGTAATAATTTTACGTTTTTGCTTGGACGAAACGGTAGTGGAAGCTTTTTCGTCACTGTGAAAATAGAATAATCAGCCCGAGGCTTTCGTCTTAGCCTCTCGCATAAGATCCATTAGCTGGAACTTATAATTATGCTAGGCTCGATATATTAGATGATCGGTATATTTAAAACGAATTGTGTTGTAGTATTCGTTTTGATATATATCGTACTGGCCGCTAGCGTCTTACTTCTCTTGTTCTCATATTTCTGTATGTGTATTGTTTGTTTTTTATGTTGCAATTTCACACATTAAAAGACATTTATGACACTTTCTTAAACATATCGTTAACGGTCTTTCTTTTGCTGGGCCCCCAAAATTTGGAATTCTTTGCTACTACACATCCTTATATACCAACTACCAGGCCTTCAAAACTGCACTCAAAACACATCTCTTTAACCTATATTACTCTGACTGATTCCCCTCTCTGACTGATAAGCGATCCTGCTGGCTGCCGTCCATGGTTTGCCTTTTAAAAGTTCTTGGTTGGGTGAATATACATTTGTTTTTGTTATTTTTGGTTACATTTCTGTTCTTTATTTCATAAATATATTATTTTAATGTCATTATTATGTCTCTTTTGATAATAGTTTTATGTAACGTATATGGTGACAGAGAACGTTATTGTTATCACCGACCTTGTCCTGACCTCAGAAGCTTATTTGGTGACTGAGATCATTATTGTTAACACCGACCTTGTCCTGACATCAGAAGTCAACATATGTCAGCTCGTAGCACTGAAGCTAGGAACAGAAACACAACATCAAATGTTAGGAGGATAGCAATAAAAAAAATACCATTACAAACAACTCTAACATAGCACGTAATTAACCCTTGCAATAATCAATTACAGAAAGTGTAGTTGAATTATGGCCAAACCATTTTCTTTTTATTATACTGTTTTACCCCTTTATATTTGTATTTAAAATGTTTTATTTTGATTTATATTTTCAACTTTACACATAATATAATTTTTATTGTGACCAAAATATGAACAGTATTTAATTATTTTTTAACTCATTTTTACTGTCGCTATTTACATTCGAATTGTCTGAAATTCATTTATTTTTCTGGTATTAAAGTGGATACATATAGTCATATATAGTGTAATCTGATTAATATGTTTCTAACACAATTTTACAAGTTAAATTTCTCATATTTAAAATCAAAGTAAATTTATTGTGTATGATTCAAGTCATTATATCATGTGAAGAGATCGGTATCAAGGGACTCACAATCATCTCTCATATAAATTACTTTAAATTACGGTACATCAATATCTAGGTTTACACCTTACTAAATCCTGTCAAACCTGGGGAATCCCGTAGGCGTACATTTAAAATATGGCCTTTCTTTCCTATTTAGCTTATTCATATTCTTCTCCTTTTAAAGGTAGGATATATGTATATATATTATGTAAATTTAATGTATGCCTATTTAATTGTTTTGTCGACAAAATGTCATTGCCTATTTTTTAAATTATTTTGAGATCGGTCAATAATTGCATTTTGTAAAATCGCATATTCAAAGTGTTGTGATTGCCGAGGACGTCCCTACCACGTTTCGGTTGTGCACCTGCATTCAAAGATAAAAATTAAATATTACTTTATTTCTTGCCTCCCCTCCTCACCATATTACTGATTGCCTTGCCTAACTTGCCAACTGCTTGCTTTGCATCAAGTGTAACATTTATGTATATTTTGTTGTATACGACCTCTTTGCATACGCTGTTGTATTTATTTATACTGTAGTGTTATGTTCAACAGACTCTAAACAACTGCACAGATTTGAATCACAGATGCTCTCCCTTTACTGTGTCTACAATAAAAACGAAAATATCCGCCTGACTTAAGTCAATACTCTTTTGATCCTTTCAGATAATACATATATAATATATATAGTATACATGTATTTTTTAATACTCATAAATAATGTATCATTTTTATTATTTTCGTTGGTGGTGGTTTGAGTTTATCAATAATAAACAATGAACAAAATTGATACGCCATCAAAGAATATCTTCATTCAAAACAATTTGCATAATGTAATGATATCATTAAGTAAGCTTTATGATTTAACAATATTTACCATGTGATACTAAATTGTATTCAATGATATAAAGGAAGCTAAAAAGTGCCTTCAACGTTGTACCACTAGTTAAATTTACAAACAATATTCCTGGGCTTTATATATATATACCACATTAGAAAATGACATCCACAGACCATCGAGCTATTGCTCTTTATGCCTTCCACAAAGCATCCCTCCTAAACCCGAATATCTGGCCGCAAAGCGGCACGTTGGAAAATGCCCCATTGCCAGGACAGCCCCCATCCGGGTCCGCTCGATTGGGTTTTGCTGGAGGCCGCCCCAAACACAAAACACCCGGTCTGTCCAATACTCTGCATACACACAGTGCACACGATCGACACTCCTAGGAGACGGAATAGTAAATTTACGTCCTGAAATCTTCCTCCAACTAATCCCGTTAAAGCAACAGACGGCCTTTTCATAGGGGCTCTACATTGGGTTGCCAGCCTGTAATAATTTTACGTTTTTGCTTGGACGAAACGGTAGTGGAAGCTTTTTCGTCACTGTGAAAATAGAATAATCAGCCCGAGGCTTTCGTCTTAGCCTCTCGCATAAGATCCATTAGCTGGAACTTATAATTATGCTAGGCTCGATATATTAGATGATAGGTATATTTAAAACGAATTTTGTTGTAGTATTCGTTTTGATATATATCGTACTGGCCGCTAGCGTCTTACTTCTCTTTTTCTCATATTTCTGTATGTGTATTGTTTGTTTTTTATGTTACAATTTCACACATTAAAAGACATTTATGACACTTTCTTAAACATATCGTTAACGATCTTTCTTTTTCTGGGCCCCAAAAATTTGGAATTCTTTGCTACTACACATCCTTAATATACCAACTACCAGGCCTTCAAAACTGCACTCAAAACACATCTCTTTAACCTATATTACTCTGACTGATTCCCCTCTCTGACTGATAAGCGATCCTGCTGGCTGCCGTCCATGGTTTGCCTTTTAAAAGTTCTTGGTTGGGTGAATATACATTTGTTTTTGTTATTTTTGGTTACATTTCTGTTCTTTATTTCATAAATATATTATTTTAATGTCATTATTATGTCTCTTTTGATAATAGTTTTATGTGCATCGTGGTGAGCTATGCTAAAGTACAGCGCTATATAATATCTCTTATTATTATTATTATTTTTTATAATACCTATAAGGATCTACAATTTTAATCAAAATTATTTCATTATCAGACATGTGTAATCAGTTTACACATTATATTGCATCGGAAAAGCATGACTTTTAAATCAGGATATGTTTTAATTATACCTTGTAGGCAGATAAAATGCTTTTTATTTTTATTTGTAAATACTTAGCTTATATTTTTTATGAATTAATACCCAACTTATTTTCTCGTTTTAATATTATGATAATAAAAAAACTGCCCATCCAAGTGCAAACATTTTTTTATATTAATTTTTATTATGTTCGATTAATTTAAGTAGAAATGTAAGAAACATGTTTTTATGAACTGACATTTTGATTATCTGTCTGTGGATTTAGTTTAAAATATTTTTAAGTATAGCGAAATGGCAATTTGTAATCTATCTCATGAAAGAGATAGTAGTTTTCAATTCCAAATAACTATTTATTTCTATGGAATATTGGGAAATGTACACTTTATTTTCACACGGTTTCTTTTAAATAAAATCCGAAATTAATAAATATATAATTTCTTTTGTAAACAACAGATTTTTTTTACAAAAATAGTTATGCCATTTATATAAGATTTATTACATGGCAAGTTATCAGAACCGATATACATAGCTTTCTTATTAATATTAAATATTTTTTTAGCTCTGAAAAATGTGGAAATCTTTTTACAATAAGATTTATTTAATTAAATCTGCTATCTCCCAAAATAATGTCGATTAAAAACAAAAGAAACTTTACCAGCGTTACCAGACGTCCGTATTTTGTGCGGGCAGTTTGTATTCTCAACCCCTTGTCTGTACTAATTTATGCGTCCGTACTTTTAACAAGTCGTCCGACATGTCCATACTTTTTACACGTCGTCCTTAATGTCCGTATTATTCACTCTTCGTCCGGTTTGTCCATGCTTTTCTCTCGCCGTCCGGCTTGTCCGCAGTTTTTACATGTCGTCCTTATTGTCCGTATTATTCACTCGTCGCCCGGCTTGTCCGTACTTTTGTTAGCGACGACTTACCTGCTTTATTTCCATTTTATCTGTGTCATCTTGTTTCTCCGCAAAATTCAGTGCAATAAACATGTTCAGCGCCAACATGCGAATCATGTCTAGGTAACCTAGGTATCACTACTCCACCTGAATGTAACTATCTGCGAATTGAAATACAATATTCCCTTTGACAATTATGGATAGCAATCGATTTGTTAAGCCAACTTATGTGAAACAATTTGAGTCACTCGTTTAGCTGGATGTAACTCGCAAATCATTTCAAAATATCTTTTTTTTTTTTTTTTAATGACTGCAAATATTGCACCATTTCAAAGAAATCTTTGCTTAAGTTAACAACTCTGAGAGATATATTCATTGTTAAGTGTAACATCGATCTAACATATTTATTATAAGCTTCTTGAGAATGGAATTTGGTTAAAATCTTTTTATGAGTCTGCAAAATATTCAGAACAGTTTGTAACAAAATGATGTACAGCATCGCTTTTATTGTTATTGCTTTGTCCCTTCACCCCGCCCCTCTTTCTGTGAGGATTTGTGTCTGTACTTGGCATCCAGAAAATATGGTAAGCTTCACTTTACCATTTTTAGTAATATAGTTCAAGTAAAACATTTCAAGCAATTTTTCCGTGTATGTCCCTTTCCTCTTTTTTGGACCCTTCATAGGAAGATGATAATAAAGAACATATCCTCATCACTTATAAAAACCACTAACATATACGAGGCCCACAGCATTCGTAGAGGTTGCACAAATCAAACGATGGGTCTAGTGTTAAGAGACATTTAATTTTTTTTTACACAATGTTCTCCTCTGTTGTGCTCAAATTAAATTTAGAATACTTCAAAACTAAATTCACACACACGCATATATATATATATATATATATTATTTCTGCGTATGCATGTATGTATGTATGTATGTATCTCCAAATTTCTCCCACAAAATTCATGTGATTGCAATAAAACTTTGGTGAGTTGTTGCCCACAAGCCAGTGCATTTATCTCAGTCAATACAACTCTTTTAAAATATTCCAATTTTCGGCCGTTGGCACTAAATTCAATTAAGTTTTATAAATATACTGCCAAGTGGCTTATCTACTACTTTCCAGAGAGTTTAGCGTCAGGGAACAAGATTAATTTTTGCCCCCCCCCCCCTTTTCAACCCTGTAACACATAATTATCAACCATTAAATACTATCAAGGTTATGTCAACACTATTCAGGCGCCTCGGGAGGTATGTCCAATCTGCCAGGCCTTAGCTAGGCTACTGGCTATTATTGATGTCCACCTTATACAAAAAAAAAAACCTGCAATGCCCCCCTAACCCATAAGGCAAAAAATCTGGAAAAAAATTGTACAAAGGTAATATAGTGCTTTGCAAGGGTGGGAAAATGCCATTTGTTTTTCAAGACTTTTATGTATTACTATAACCAAGTGAATTGCATTTGTCTTATATCCCTAGATGTAGGGATCGCATTCAAGTGGATAACGGCTCACAAAAGAGCATAATAACCACTTTTTACAAAATGACAACCGGAAGACCAACGTTTGGTAAGCATAATTAATGGTATATAAATTTCTGTAAAAAAAAATAATTTTAAAGTTTTTATTGCAAAAATGTAAAAATTAAAAAAAAATATGTCTATTTATAATATGTAAAAATATTAACAACATTTGTGTAAAATCTTTTCTTTAAAAAATACTATTACAATACAAAAAAACAAAAACAAAATAAAAACGTGTCTTAAAATTCCTTAAAGATATGGATAAAAGCATTACGAAAGTGATATAGATTGTTTCCCTTGAATATCATTTTATAAACCTTCTTTAAAAAAAAAAAAAAGTGGAACAAGATTTGTGTCAGAATGAAAAAAAAGAACAATTACAGTAAGACAATATCTTTTCAGCCAATAGACTTCACCAAAAAGATGGGACAGATAAAAATAGGACAAGAAATGGAGACAAGTTAATAGCTTAAGTGTTATTAGCGAAAGTTAGATTTACAAAAACAGCATTACGGGAAATGAAATAATTCATAAAATTTTATTGTTAAAATAAAATCGTTTATAATATCATGTTATTTTTGCCACTCCATGAAGTGTCTCTTTAAGGCATCTCTCGAAGAGAGAGAAGACTATCCCGGAAAGCAAGTCAAGTTCATTACGGTAAAATGAGTCCATTAAAACGAAAATAAATTTTATTTAAAAAAAACGATTAGATTGTCATAAAACACACAAGTTAATGATGGATTGAGCTACATCAGATTGTGCACATATTTAAAGCTAATCTTAATTGAGGTAGAGACCGACCAAAAGTGATTTTCTTATTTCTGCCGAAACCGAAACAAGGCCGAAAGTTAAAAAAAATTATTATCGTCCTAAACCGAAGCCGTTTCCAAAAGCTTCAAGTGACATTCAAACAAAATTAAAGCAGAAACCAAAAGCTTAAAATGACTTTCGGCCAAAGCTGAAACCGAAATATGTATATATTTTGAAATTCCTTCATGTATACATTCTGCAAACATCGATGTGGAAAATATTAATATGTACATCTTTTTTTAAAAACATAAGATCATTGTGAACATTAATAAATAAACATCTAATTATTTACTTTGGCTTTTACCATTTTGATTTAAAAGTAAATTACATAATTTCTTTAAACTGTTCTTGTAAGTAGTATGGCATGAGAAAAATGGGACCGGAGGGGTGGGGCTAAATTCATGAAAAATAAGCACTTGCGTGCCTTTGGCTTTTATACTATAATTACAACTTAGAACATATACTTGATTATGCCTACACAAAATATCATGGCTCTATTAGAGCTAAATATCGCCTCAATATCATGCATTAAGGCTATCAAATAACACCACAATATTATAGTCATACACATACTTTGTGTTTTTATAACGTCTGGCATGATATCCCTGTGTTAATATTTCACCTAATACCAACACATTAGTCTTTCTGCGATGGTGACCTAATTATTTCGCTCAGCAACCTACCTCCCTCACCCCCATTGGTGGGGTATTTTTTTTTTTAACCTGGTCTGTTAAATTTGTCTGATAAATGAAACACAAATAAAAATGGACTTATTACCATTCCAAGGCTTTTCAAATATTAATCACCTATGTATGGTTCTTAAAAAATCCGAGCCTTAAATACAAACATTAAAATTATTTTTCTATATCCTTAAAATTTACCCAATAAAAATAAGTATATGTATATCTCAGATATCAGGTCAAATACATCAAAATTCTTAATAAATTTGTAACTGTAACTAAGATTATTTAATTTATAAAGTCAATAAAGTGTATTGTAGAAAAACTCATTGACCATCATTAGAAAAACACAATGTGTTAACATCATTACCAGTAAGAGGTGCGTCACCACAATGTCAGCACCCTTATTTGCTCTTATATGATACATGTACAGACTGCGGGGCATTTCTTTTGTCCGTGGATTTCACAACTGTATGCTTCACCTCGTTAATTATAATTAGACATCTCTTTCGCTGGCCTGTTTACCCGTAGAACTACTCATATGGAAGTTCAGTTTTAAAGTACACATGGTTACATTTTTACAAGATGAAAAACGAGTCTCATAAAAAAAAAATCATACAAATAAAAAACGTCAGAGTAATCATGGTCATAACTCATTTTAACAGATTCATTTTTAACATTAAAAACAGAAAGTTCACCTCCCAACACATGGCCCTCAAAACTCAGCTCCTCCACAAACTCATAAACTAGTGCACCTTTAGAACTGGTGGCGTTCTCTTCAACTGATTCATGACTTGTTTCCATCTTAATTTCAGTGCACTCTTGGCTCACAAAATCTGGATAACCATCACTCATTGAGCAATCCTTGCTCACAACACCTTGTGAT
>CAXITT010002024.1:8492-21114 GCA_964033795.1 Lymnaea stagnalis
TTTTTTTTTCGTGACATAATAGGTGATTCAAACAATAAAATAAAATAATTGATGGGAGGCAAACATCGATTTTATTTCTTTTTGGTTTTTTGATTTAACTCGGGATACATTTCGACATTTTTATACAATTTTGTTATTAATATTTATCTTATAAATATAAAATAAAACATAGAATAACTTTTTAATGTAAAACATTTTACATGTATTTATTTATTATTTTGCGTATTAAATAAGCAAAACCGAATACTTTAATTTTTAAATTTTCTTTTAAATAAGGCTAATTATGCTTAACCAGCGTCTGTTCTTTGATATACAGGTAAAGTGAATTATAATGACTTTTTCAAAGCTTTTATTCACTTGAATTCGATCCCCTATTTTAGGGTATATCGTCGATGAGTACAGAGTAAGCTGCATATCACAGTCCCTCCAGTATTGATACACGACATTAATCTATTGTTAATTCAATAATTATCATGCATATTGATTTATGTTGTAAATTGTTAAAGACTTTGTATGTGTCTGTTATATGCCAATATATTTAAAGGTACTTTTATAATTTTTTTGTTATATTAAATTCGCATGTGTTTGTGGCTGGCTGGAACAATCTTTGGACGGCTAATTGACCCACTACCAATTCAACTTTCGATCTGAAAATTTGCACTGATATATTAGGCCATGACAACAGTTTCTGAAATATTATAGCCCAATCTGCAACTTCAGGCTCGAAAAATATGTATTTCCATTATTTAAGAGTAACATGAAACTAAATTCCGATATCTGCTAAATGAAATACTCTCTCTCTCTCTCTCTCTCCCTCTCTCTCTCTCTCTCTCTCTCTCTCTCTCTCTCTCTCTCTCTCTTTTCTATATATATATATATTTATATATGTATATATATATATATATATATAATTAAGAGTATTTTAAATTACGCTTCATCCTCAAAGGCTCGATGCGTGGTACGCAGTCTAGTATATTAAAAGAGAAATGAAACAATCTATAATATACCACATAGAAATACAAAACGCAACATTGCAAAAACTATATATGAAAATACCCATTCTAAGTCTTTAATACCTAACAATGATAAACAACGCAGGCCAATACACATCTACAAGATACTAGCTAGATGGACAACATCACCTTAGCAGGTGTTTGCGAAATAGATATGTCTTCAGATCAGTTTTAAAAGACTCCAGTAATTGGCTGTTTCTATGAGAAACAGGAAGAGTGTTTCAAATTGTTTTGCCATCAAATGCAAAAGTACACTCCTCGTAAGTCTCAAAGCGAACACGTGGTATCGAGATTTTGCGGAGTTGTCTTAGTGGCTGCATAAGGCGTCAGTAGCTCTTTGAGATAGGACTGTGCCAGGTCATGCAAGCGGCGGTAGCAACATATAGCAATTTTGTACTTTATGAGAGTGCAGAACGGCAGCCAATGCAACTCTGTCAGAAGTTTTTTAACATGGCGAATTTGCGTTTTCAAAAACAAGTCCGAGCCGCTATATTCTTAGCTTTTTGAATTTCCTCTAGGAGCGTAGCTGGAAGACCCACCACAAGAGCATTGCAGAAGTCCATGCGTGATTGCACGAATGCAGACATCAGCTTCTTTGATACATCTAACGTTAAGAAAGATCTGAAATGACTAATTAAACTAAACTCTAAAAAAATTGCCTTGCAAAACAAAGTAATGTGATTTTCTATAGTAAGTGTTCTATCTAAATAGACACTCCGTTTTTGCACTGTTTGAGCAAACTCAATCTGTATACCAGAGGGAGTAAGTGTTTGTGTGTTATTTATATATTTTAACTTGTTAGCGGTAGAAATGGGGAGTATCTTGGTCTTTCGTCATTCAGTTCAAGTTTGTTTATATTATTTCAGAACTTAACTGACTCCACTGTCTTCTGTGTTGCACTAAGAAGTTGAGGAACTGAGAAGGGATCACTGATTCATGAAGTTGTGTATCGTCAGCGAACTTGGGATTCAACACGTTAAACTGCTTGATCACTTTACCCAGTGCTGAAAGTACAAAGTGAAAAGGCCTAAGACCGACCCCTGGGGGTACTCGAACATTGCTTCGAGGTCAAGCCGTATGCCATAACTGATTGGACCCAATTTGTTAGGTACGAGCAGAACCATTTCAGGACGGTATCAGTTAAACAGAACATTTTTGCAGATGTTGGAGAAGTGTGACGTGGTCAAATGTATCGAACGCTTCCGATAAATCGAGTAAACTCAAAATGGAAACCTTGCCCTCATCACAAGACGACAGAAGTCGTGTACGACATGCAACAGGACTGTCTCAGTAGAGTGATGCGCCATTGCCCTGACCATCTAAGCTCAATGATTTAAATGGTTAAGTAGTCTATGGTGTCACGATCTCCCTTATGTTCAGTGATACTTTCTCAAATTCTTGCAATACCTCTTACACCAACTTTTTTTAATGTGCCGAATGAAACTCTACAACAATACCATACCTCTAACATCATCTTGTTTAAATGTGCTATGGGAAGCACAACAACAATGCAATAACCAAAATGAATCCTAAATTTAACTTAAGTAATGACAACTAAAGTATTTATTAAATGTACTAACTTATGTGATATTAAAAATAAAAATAATAATAATTTAGGAATTTCTTATAAAACATGAAATAGAACAATCTATAAGATATGCTATAAAATATAGATGGCTGTCCCACTAAAATGACTATTCAATGAACCCGAAATAGAACAATCTATAAGATATGCTATAAAATATAGATGGCTGTCCCACTAAAATGACTATTCAATGAACATATGGAAGTATACAATTAAGACACACTACAGGCAATTATAACTTATGCTTCAAGTGAGACACTGCATATCTCGATAGCAGAGTCAAGAACAAGTCGCTTCTCTTCTACTTAAGGGCATTTTCTATCGACAAAGATTTTACCTGGATCTTTCATTCGTCTCGCCTTTGCTCTGTGTTGGCATCAGTTCACTGTCAACACGGCCAACACCTTGCAATGATTTATCTCAACTAGCCTTAAATAAATGCTCAACATTGATGAACTATATAAAGTAATCATCTACACAATGTGATATATGCAGAGCTCAACTTAAATACTTAACTAACTGTGGGAAAAAACAACTGGTAAAAGATGTGTCTGAGTCCAAGACTTACCACACAAGGAAGAAGAATTCTTGTGAGGACTGCAGTTGGTGGTCAGTCTGAGTCCAAGACTTAACATACAGGGAAGAAGATACTTGTGAGCACTGCAGGTGGTAATCAGTAAAGTGACTTCATTTGGTGACACTCGTTCCTCCATAACGTCTATCGCTGATGCCTCCCATTTGTAACGGTTCCAATTAAATATTATTACATTCTTCTATCACGCTACGATCACCTGAATTCATCGAATCAATAGATACAATGACATGATCAAAATGATCACACAAATATACTTAAGAACAAAACACAATAAACAATATTATCAATATCTAAAAACATGATCAATATGATTAAAACGGCATAATTTTAAAGTGTATTTCAAAAGTTAGTTTAAGTATTAAAATGTATTAAAGTACAACGATCGAAGTCCCACAACTCACTTGGTAACTTTGCGGCACTATATAAGCTAAAGTAAAGATAGCAAAGTAAACAATGAATAATAGAATACTTGAAAAAAAACACACTTTTACAAAACCTACTAAAAGTATAAAATAAATAATAATTCTCACAAATACAATGCATTACTGTTGCATGCTTGAGCTTGATAGTTTTTTTTTTTTAAAATAATTTATTTTGCGTATTAGAAAACAAAATAGGGCGTTACATTCTAATAGATTTGCTTACAAGGGAAATAATTATCTACGCTTTTAAATATTCATTTATAGCTACAATTAAATATGGATGCGAGGAATTTTTTTTGGTTTATATTTGTAAAACAAATGTATTAAGACTAAAATAGAAATAAAAAGTTTTATAAGTATTGGGGGGGGGGGGCATGCAGAGAGGACTTATTGGAATTCATATACAATTCATCAATTGTATGCAAGCTTGTTAAAATTCCCATGAACTTAAATACATTTAGCACTAGGGTCTAATAATACAGACAATTCATGAAAAACTTGCATGACATGGTAACCTCAAATGACGCTGTCTCTAAATCATTCCTAGTACAACAATGAGTTCACTAGCCGCAATATATAATTCCTGATAACTACGCTATATACTTTTTTTTATATAACACAATTGCGTTTGGTGCGTAATATTTTCTTTTCACAAATGAAATGGTCTCAATTTAAATTTTGTGTAAAAATATAGTCCGTTTAAAGGTGGTTGGGACATGAAAATAATAATGTAGTTCATGGGCGTGAAATAAAAAAAGTGTGCAGTGACGTATCATTGGGGAAGGGGTGTACCGAACATTAGGATTCTTTTAAATGTGCGTTACTTGAGTTCATGTGTTGTCAAGTAACTTTACTAGATGGGAAGATATTGTTAGTAAATGTTCGATATGTGTGACGTATTGCACGAAAAGGAATATGAGTTTTAATTATTGTGTAGTGTGGTCTTGTGGTGTACTGCAGTTCAAGATGTAGGTTAGTAGTGTAATAACGATATTTTATTGTAGCAATATATAGTTTGTGAGGTGAACATTCGACACACACCGCTTACATGTATACTCTCGCGGAAATTAATAACATGCTGCAACCACATGGCCTGAGCCTCAAAAATGACCACTACCAATCATTGACATTCTTACATTGTCTAATTTATCGACCACCTTCAGCGATCATGCTGAACAGTCCCTGGCTACGGAACACTGCAACAAACTCAACACAGAACAAAAACACACTGTTGAAACTGTTTTATACGCTGCATAAAGCCATTCTCATCCTCGACCAACATGCTTCTTCTTAGATGGTACCTGCAAGAACAGGCAAAACGTTCGTCTACAAAACCCTAATTCATTCCATCAGAGGTAGGGGAGACATTCCTACAACCGTAGCATCGACAGGAATAACAGCAACATTGTTACCAGGTGGACGTACTGCACATTCCGTTTTTAAAATACCCTTGAAGCAGATCACGACTTCCACCTGCAATACTTAACCTACATCACTCCACGCTCAACATCTTCTGAAATCCAAAGTGATAATATGGGACGAGGCCACAATGACGCATGCATACGCATTCCAGGCAGTTGGCAGGTTATTACGTTACCTCACGGGTGACACGCAGCCATTTGGAGGCAAAACAATTCTATTAGGTGGGGATTTCTGACAAATCCTCCCAATCATTATGCGTGGTGCCCGAGCATTTACTGTCACCAGTTGCATTAACAAACATCCTTTGTGACGTAACATGCATGTCCTTACACTGACAACAAATATGAGAGCTCTTCCTCACGAACTAGATTTCGCCAAATGTCTCCATGATGTAGGAGACGGAAAAAATGTAACATTTGTTAAATTACTTTCATAAAGTTTTCCTGTTAAATCTAATCCCGTTCAACAACATTATGGCGACATGGACTTCTCAACTCTCACTCCGGAACAACTCAGTATGCGAGCTATCAGACGGATAAGTAATAAAGTTAAAATTTAAAAAATGTTCCCAGTAAAATCTACTTAAAAATGCCATAGATATAGCTTTTTAAAATGACCGATCTTTCATGAAAATTCTAGAATAGATATTATTAGTTTTAAATTTACGGATATTTCAATACGAACAAAGAAGCCTAATGAACAAAGCTAGTCTTAGATCCTTCAATTCACACAAACTTGTATCGTTGTCTAACACTATTGATATTGATAAAGCTTATTTAAGGAAAAATGAACACCCCCCCCCCCCACCCCAGACCCAGAGAAATTGATATTACTAGTTCAATACCCTTCGGAATTTGAATATGGATGACCATGTGTGTATGTAATAAGTTTGGTCAAGATCCATCCATTATTAAGAGTATTAAGCACATTGATATTTATAAAGCTTATATAAGGAAAAATGAACTGGGGCCTTCGGCCCCAAAAGAATGGATATTACGAGTTCAGTACCCTTCGGAATTTGAATAAGAATAATAAAGTGTATGAGTACTAAGTTTGGTCAAGATCCATCTACTCATGTAGGAATCTTTGTTGTTAATATTAATTATATATTTCATATAACGAAAAAAAAAACGATTTAAAAGAACCCCGGCCCAAAACGGAATGTTATAAAAAATTCTTAACCCTTTAAGAGTTTCTTCTGGATAATGTTGGAAGTATGTGCCAAGTTTTGTCAAGATCCATTAATCCATGTGAAAGCCTTTGTGGAACATGCCCACAAACAAACAAGTCCACAAACTTTAAGTTTTATATATATACATGTGATATAATATAGCCAATATACCCGTCGTTACACGGGATTACATTACGGCCCCAATCACGATAAGACCCCAACCTCAATGGGACCCCAATACCATTCTCACCCGGATCCCGGTGCAATCCCTTTTCCCGATGTGACCCAATTCCTGGTGGGATCCCGTTTTCGTGTAGTTACTATTGCAGGGGGAATCCAGATCCAGGTCGGATCCCGATCCCATCGGGATCTTGATCCCAGTGGGATCCGGATGTCATTTGATCCCGATGGACTACCGATCCCGTTAGGATACCGTACACGTTTGGATCCTTTTCCACCTCGGCACTCTCTTTTCCGATGTTATCTATTTTTCCGATAGGATTCCGATGCAGGTTTGATCTCTTTACCCGATGGGATCATGATGGGATCGAGTAATCGAAGGGTACCAGTTGACTGTTAGATCTCGATCCCCCTTAGGGTCATTTACCTCTTTGGGATCATTCTCGGTGATATTTTGTTCAAATACGCTTTTAAATTCCATTATATATCACCGTAGAACATTAAAGAACTTTCTGGGACTTTCTAGATTAAATTTAATAACACGCTCGAAACATGTGTAGAACTACTTTTCTAAGTATTTATTTTTCAAACACGAAATATTATACAACTAATTTTCACTATTATGACTATAGTACAGTTTAATTAAAATTGGGGCCCCGATGGGGGCTTATTTAATTACGTACCTTTTTTAGTTATATCTGAGATGGAGGGCCCTACAAATATCAGACGCATCAATAAGAGAGTTAAAATATAAAACTGGTCCCATTAAAATTTACTTAAAAATGCCATAGATAGAGCTTTTTAAAATTATCGAGCTTTCTGGAAAAATCTAGAATGGATTTTTATTAGTTTTAAATCCACCGATATTTCAATACGGACAATGAAGTGTATTGCTAAAACGCAAGGTCTATATCCATCAATTCCTATAGAAAATATATTGTTGTCTAAACATATTGAACTTTATATGGCTAAATAATAAAAAAAAGGGACCGGGGCCCAAGCCCAGACAAATGGATATTATGTGTTCAGTAAACTTGGATATTTGAATATGGATATTAAAGTACATGTGTACTAAGTTTGTTCAAGATCCATCAACTCATGTAGGAGTATTTGTTGTTATTTTTGTATACAGATCATGCAAGGAAAAAAACAAATTCGGGGCCCCCGGCCCCAAACGGAGTGTTATAAAATGTTCATAGCCCCTTAAGAGTTCTTTCAGGATAATGATGGATAATGATAATGATGTCAAGTTTTGCCAAGATCCAACCATCCATGTAAAAGCCTTTGTAGACCAACCCCACAAACAAACAAATAAATCCACAAAATTTCGCTTTTTATATATATCTAGATATGATACAATTTTCGCACACAATTTGCAAGATTATCAATTGCAAACTTGCTGACTATTCATTCACATTAAATCCCTAGATGAAGGGATCGAAATCAAGTGGACTACAGTTTTATAGAAGTCATAGTAGTCCACTTGAAGACATGAGATATCTGGAAGGGCCATGGTTAAGCATAATTAATATTATTTATACTTCTGATAAAGTTTGAAATTTAAAGTTTGTATTTATATTTCTTTTAAATGAAAATAATGAATGTTTTTTAACAAATTCAAGAATAAATTGCAAAATTATTAAACCTAAAAAAAAATACATTTGCATTGCAAAAAAAAAAAAAAAATAAAAAAATAAATGCTGTTAGAAAATCCTTAACGATATCGACTAAAACATGTAGTATAAGAATGCGATTGCTTCCCTTGAAACACTTTTATTTTGTTTAAACATTGTTTAAATGAAAAGAAGAGAACATTTTTGAAAAAAAGATTATGTGAATGGTTCAAATTAGATAACATGACAATATGATAATGTTATTTTGGCTAATAGCCTTTCTCAGATTACAGAAGTGAAAAACAAGAAATATAACTCTTCAAAATAACATTATTTATAATGCTATGTTATGTCATGAACCTTCTAACTAAATCACAATAATCTCATGGCTTTTTAACTTGTAGACACAGTGCATGACTAGGCGCGTCCTTCATATATTGATTGACAATATAAGCTCAATGATTCAAATAGTTGGTGGTCTATGGTGTCACGAGCTCCCTTATGTTCAGTGAAACATTCTCAAATTTCTACATTAGGTCTGACACCACCTTGTCTTAATGTGCCCAATGAAACATGACAACAATACAATTTCTCTGATACAACCTTGTTTCATGGGCTCAAGGAAACACGACAACAATACAATAAACAAAATGAATCCTCAATTTAACTTAAAGTAACGAAAAATAATATATTTTTTTAAATTTACTGTCTAATATTAAATATATTTAATAAAAAATAGTGTATAAATTTCTTATGAAAAATTAAATAAAACACCTTAAAAGATATGATTTAAAATATAGATAGCTGCCCCATAAATAAGACTATTCCATTAACATATGTTTAACACAAGTAAGCCACAATAGAGGCAATCCTAACTTATGCTTCAAGTAAGACGCTACACATCTTTATAGCGATGTCTTGAACAAGTCGCTTCTCTTCTACTTAAGTGTCTTTTCTATCGACAAGGATTTTACCTGGATCTTTCATTCGGCTCGCCTTCGCTCTGTGTTGGTATGCGTTTACTGTCAACACGGCCACATCTTTCTTACATCTCGCCTTCGCTCTGTGTTGATATGTGTTCACTGTCAACACAGCCACATCTTTCTTACATCTCGCCTTCGCTCTGTGTTGGTATGTGTTCACTGTCAACACAGCCACATCTTTCTTACATCTCGCCTTCGCTCTGTGTTGATATGTGTTCACTGTCAACACAGCCACATCTTTCTTACATCTCGCCTTCGCTCTGTGTTGATATGTGTTCACTGTCAACACAGCCACATCTTTCTTACATCTCGCCTTCGCTCTGTGTTGATATGTGTTCACTGTCAACACAGCCACATCTTTCTTACATCTCGCCTTCGCTCTGTGTTGATATGTGTTCACTGTCAACACAGCCACATCTTTCTTACATCTCGCCTTCGCTCTGTGTTGATATGTGTTCACTGTCAACACAGCCACATCTTTCTTACATCTCGCCTTCGCTCTGTGTTGATATGTGTTCACTGTCAACACAGCCACATCTTTCTTACATCTCGCCTTCGCTCTGTGTTGATATGTGTTCACTGTCAACACAGCCACATCTTTCTTACATCTCGCCTTCGCTCTGTGTTGATATGTGTTCACTGTCAACACAGCCACATCTTTCTTACATCTCGCCTTCGCTCTGTGTTGATATGTGTTCACTGTCAACACAGCCACATCTTTCTTACATCTCGCCTTCGCTCTGTGTTGATATGTGTTCACTGTCAACACAGCCACATCTTTCTTACATCTCGCCTTCGCTCTGTGTTGGTATGCGTTCACTGTCAACACGGCCAATCTTTTGCAATCATTTATTTCAACTAGCCTTAAATAAATGCTTAATATTGTTGTAATATTTTAAAGTAATCATCTACATAATATGATGTATGCAGAGCTCAACCTAACTACTTAACGTACTCTTCCAAATATAACTGAGTATAACATCGTGGATTACTGTGTTAAAAAACAACTGGTACAGGCTGTGTCTGAGTCCAAGACTTAACACATAGGCAAGAGGCATTCTCGTGAGGACTACAGCTGGTTTTCAGTAAAGTAACTTCATTTGTAGACACTCGTTCATCCCTTAACGTCTATCGATGACGCCACCCATTTGTAAAAGTTCCCATAGAATATAATTAAATCCTTCCATCATGTTACGATAAACTCACTCCTCAAGGCTTTCTAACGTGTGTCAAAGACACATTCATATACTTCCATCCATATGATAGAAAATAGCCACAGAGAATCAACATTCATGACCTCCCTACTTACCCACGATAGGTCGAACTTTTTAGAGCACTTTTTTTTCAAAACACTTTTCCTCTTTTCAATTGTTCAATTCTTAGTCTGAAGTTTGCACACTAAATTCTATTTTTATAAAGAATGTTACCTGAATGTAAGTTTGAATTTTAAGGCTTGTTTATTATCTTATAGTTTTAAATTATATTTCTCTTTTTAGAGTGTCTTTGGTGCTTATCTTTTACAAGCGCATTTAGCTGGGATTTCATAACAACGCATTATGACTCTATATTTAAATGACATATATTGGAGGATGACTCTATCGTTAAATTACATATATTTGTGGATAGCTCTGTAGTTAAATTACTTATATTGGTGGATGACTTTGTAGTTAAATGACATATATTGGTGGATGAATCTGTAGTTAAATGGCATATATTGGTGGATGCCTCTAGTATTTGTCTCTTGTCAAAACAAATATACTTAATGACAAAAAATCATTTAAAAACTAATCAATAAAAAAGGTAAAATGACATGATCAAAATGATCACACAAATATACTTAGTAACAAAACACAAAGAACATTCTCATCAATATTTTAAAGTCATGATCGATATGATTAAAAGGGTTATTTGACGTATTTAAATATATTAAAGTAAAACGATCGATGTATCTCAAATTACTTTCTAAGTTTGCAGCAATATATGAGCTAAAGTTAAGTTGGAAAAAGTAAGAATCAATAATAGAATACTCGAAAAAAAAAACTTTTACAAAAATCTACTAAAAAATTTAAATAAATACTAATTCTCACAAATGCATTGTATTAGTGTTGCATGCTTCTATTTTTATAGATTTTTACAATTTAATTTAAGTATTGGCCAACAATTAGCGGGGGTTAAAATTCCAATAAATTTGCTAACAAGGGAAATATTTATGAATGCTTTTAAATAGTCCTTTTTATCTACATTTAGATATTGTTTTGGGGTATTTCATTTTTAAATTGTAAAACACAAGTTTATTTAAAAATTATCAAAACAAAGATTTATTGCTTTTTCCATTTCAGCCATAGTTTTAATAAACATTTAGATTACTAGAAAATAAAAAATTTATATTTAATTTCAAAGCTGAACCAACAGATCAATATATTGTCTAACAACTGACAAGCCTGGGATTGTTTCCGATTTCGATCCCCTGCATGCAATAAAATGAAAAAATGAAAAATGCCAGCCAATATTTAATTGTTTTGCAAATAAAATTCAAAATATTGTCTTTGATGTTAGATAGTTGTAAAAGAATTCTAAAATTGTTCCGTGAAAGACAAACAATAAATAGTTTCCTCCGGTTTTTGTCTCCGTTTAAGATTACTATAATCTAAGACATGACATATTGCTTTTATTTATAGACCCAAAGGCCCGATTTTCTGCTTTAACATTCAAACAAACTTATTATATCTTAAAGAGCATGTTTACAATTAAGTTTTATTATTAAAACAAATATATCATCTTTAAATGAACATTCAGTGAAAACTATTGATGTGTTCTAAATATATTTTTTTTATGTAATAGTACAATAATAGTTTGCATGTAGAAATGTATAAAATGTAAGAAAATCTTAGGAAATTCAGGGCATATTTCATATTGAGCCATAGTCATCTAAAGTTTTGGGCAAGTTAGGTCTTATAACCCCACTGAAAATGATACATTTATAGAAAATATAAATCACTTTTTGCATTGTATACCAATGGCTATAAAATAGTTTAGATAAAATGAATAATATTTCATATGAAATGTTTCAAATGACCAGTGATGAGAAGGGAAACGGTGGGCGTAGGTACCGGACCAAACTACAATAGATGATGGAGTAGTTAACCTGATATTGGAAGCCTTTATTGAAGTACAAAGGAAAACATGATAGCTTGATATTTTCAAACATATTTTCAAGCACCCATTTCTGCCCTTCTTCAGTAAAAAAAAATGATTTAATATCTAGCACTGTTCTTTATTACTTGTTTCTGATAGAGACAATAGTTACTAGCGTAGTTAGTGTTAGTGATACCTCAGTCTTGCCAAGACTTATGCCACGCCCCAATTAACAAAACAAACATAGCATTTTACTATACATTCTTCCGCTCCATGTTGAGAAAAAGTGACACCGGGCTGACCCCCAATTAACATCCCTTGCAGAGGCGTATGTACAAAGAGTGTGTCGATAGGGGACATTGATTTATTTCCATGCCCCTCCCCACGCCCCATCTCTAAAAAAACATTTTTTTTATTCATTAACTACCATGAAGCCACATTTTGATGTTCCCATAGTATGGTGCATAGGGATATATGTCCCCCACACTTCTCCCTTTTGCTAC
>CAXITT010002026.1:0-14502 GCA_964033795.1 Lymnaea stagnalis
TTCAAAATTTTCTCTTAACAAGATACGTCAGATTAATTCATAATCAAATGGTAAAAGCCAAAGTGTTGATTAGCTTTCTATTTATCTATGTAAATTCCCGATTATCTCATTTTAAACAAAAAGATAATACAAATATGCATACTTTCCCCATTAGTTTTCGACTTACGCATAGAATATGCGCGAACGATTTTCGAAATATCTACTTTCGCTTTCAGCCGAAAATCATTTTAGCTTTTGGTGTGTCCTCTAATCTAGTTATTATGATTTGTTCATGAACTAGTTATTAAGATTTGTTCTTGGCCTATATATTTTGATTTCGTCGTGGTCTAGTGATTATGATTTTGAAATACATAACTCAAATATTTATGGATCTCTTTATTAAAACAAACACTATTCAGACGATTGAGACTTGAATATTTTTACAATTATTTCATTCTTTTCCCAATACAATCTTTGCGTTTCACGAATTTAATTACTAGTAATTACTAGTATACTATCTTTTTTAAACAAACCTGCTGTCAGCGAGGCAATCACAGCCATGGATAGAATGAGACAATACTTCATTTCAATCACTACAGCTTGAGACCTGTTGTATACAAACGTTGTTCGCCAAAGCAATTTAATTCTGTACTACTCCAGTTATATAGACAATATTTCTTTCAGTTGGTTGACAACATGTTTACTACTAGGTTGAAAGTTAAGTGCAGAGGTGTGGTCGCTTAACGGAAGAACCCGTAGATTTTTTTAAATGCACGCAGTTTGCAGAATGCTTTGACAAAACCTAATGACTAGTTCTTGCTGATTATTATTTAAGGCATCTAAGCACATCGGATTAGAATTTAGAAAAATAAAAATAATTCAATAAAAAATTGAGGAAAACTACCTTTATTTGCACTATTTTGTATCGACAAAAAATAAAAATAATAATTTATGGTACCGCGCTAATGTTCTATTAACTCGCCCGATGATGCTCTCCATTCCCTCTCGCGTTTGATGGCTTGCCTACGGCGTTCCCCAAAATGTGATGCGTGGAGCGTCGTCCGACACCATGTCCGTGACCCTGACATTGACGGTTCTCAAGACATGAATAGTTATGGTAAAATAAAAGAAAAAACATAATCAATAAAGGTCTGCACTGGTCCCAGGTGTAATTTCGAGACTTGTCCACCGGTCCGCTCAAGTTAAAAAGTTTTGCAAAAACATTTGGAGAAGTTATATTGGAACGATGAAATTTTGCGCATTTTAACAATGACATCAGAACGTACTTTTGGTCCTGGACGTCTTATTTAACATTGGTAATCTTATTATTTAACAATTTTAAAAGCATAACAGCATGGTCATATAGTATGCTTAGTTTGAGGTCTCAATGAAGAAGCATTATTATTTGAATGCATGCCCTCCGCCACTGAAGATATTGTACAAAATAAATTAAAATAATTCATTATTTGTTTTTCTAATTTTAAAAAGAAATAAAATTGGTGTGTGTGTTTGGGGGGGGGGGGGGAAGCTTTTAGATTTAATGCAACACCAGGGTAATCCCTTCAAAATAGTTTCAATGACATTTGGGGGGGGGGGGGGAAGCTTCTAAATGTAATGCAACACCGGGGTAATCCCTTCAAAATAATTTCAATGACCTACTTAACTGTAAGTAATTTTAATCCATATCAAATTTCCATATGTTCCGACAGCGCTGCAGTGTAATGAAGATGTTGTTTTCAAAGGTCATTAACTCAAATACGTTGTGTTCATTCTCTAAACGCACGAGATAACATCATTGTAAGTGGGGCAGTCAACAAGGGCGTAATAAGAAAGAATAGTTCTCTTGTTTGCAGCGGACCAGCCTTGATTGTTGGATTGTGCTGGGTGTGTAGAAGTATGCATCGGAAAGGAAGATCCATGATCTCATATTTTTCAAACTTCTCCAAAGGTACGGTAGAAACAGTCTCGCAAAGACGCGTCACATAACAACAACCACGTAAAGACGATTCACAATAATAATCACGCAAAGACGTGTTACAATAACAACACTCACGCAAAGAAAAGTTACAATGACAACACTCACGCAAAGACAAGTTACAATAACAAAAATCACGCAAAGACACGTTACAATAACAACACTCACGCAAAGACAAGTTACAATAACAATAATCACTCTTTTGCTGCCCACGGATACTACGTCCAAGCTAAGTGATATTTCTTATTTTTATTTTTATACTGTTTTTTTCTGTTGTTTTGTTCGCTGACGAAGGTTTTCTGACGACACGTTCGTAGTTTTGTTGCGTTTCTGTTTTTCAGGTTTAACCCTACTCTGTTTTACTTATTTTATATTGCACTAAGCTGATTGCAGTCTCTCCCCTCATTACCCTTATATATCATAAGGCTGATTTAGCTCATAAATAAATACATATTTTAACGCCAGGCAACATGTTTAAATTAGAACATATATAAACACAAGTCATTTAAAGTATTTTTTTAGCGTAGAAATCAGGATACAATGTATTTGACAACAATAAAAAAAATAATAAAAACAAGAAAATATTTAAAAAATAAATAAGTGATTATTGGGACTAAGAGAAATAATTTTTATTGCTAGTTATCATTTTGAGTTGGTAACCGCTGGGAAAGCAGGCTGGGAAACTAAAACAGACTAGGGACACATCTTTGCGTCCGAACTTTAAGGTAAGAATTCGCACTTATCTTGGGTATGTGTGATGAAGAGGGTGGAATATATATATAAATACTTTTTTTTTTAGTTTTACAACATTTTTTTCCAATAGTTATCAAGGAAAGGATATTTATTTTGTGTGATACTGCAAGCTTTTTTAAAATTAGGCTTTTTAATTGGTGTTTGATATCGGTCTATTAATTCCCACACCAGGAGCTAAATCTAAAGTTAATTATTTTATGATATCTCAATCAAATTATTGTTATTCGGAGACTTCACATAGATAACCAGCCATGTATTGTGACACTCCTTGAAAGCATTTATTATCTGCCATTGTCCAGCCCTGATCCCTCCAAAAAGTGAGACAGTTACCCGAGGTTCCCTCATTTGGTTGCCCTTGTGCCCACTTGATGTATTTTACGGGAGATTTGCTGTAGGTATTGACCCAGTTATTCTCTAAGTCCTCATCATGCCCCCCAGTATAAATGATTTCATAATCTTGGTAAGCTACCAAGAAGTTCTTGATGAACAGATATTCATCTTCACTGTCCACCTCTGTAAGGTATCCACCCAATAATTCACATTGTGCCTCGGCTTCTTTCATCACCAGTATCCATGACGCGGGAGACAGATAGTAGCGGCTGCCATTGTGCAATCCCGAAATGGCATACTTAGATTTAAGAGACTTGTTGAATCGTTCACAACAGATACACTTTTCGTTGACAGACGAGCTTATTTGCCCAAGATCTTCCTGCAGTTTTGTAAGCTGTGAGGATTGAAGCTTAAGTAAAGAGGACTGAGACTCGAGAATGTAAGACTGCTGCTCTAGAACATCTAACAAGTTTTCTACATCCGGTTTTGTTGCGGTGACTTCCGCCATCTTTGTTACCGTTACCACCTGCCCGTGTAGATTTTCTCCATTGGCTTCACAGCTGTACGCCCCGATTAATGTCGATCTTGGACTGTACCACGTCAGCGTTATGTAAGATTCATGTCTGTTGTCTATGAGTCCCGAGACATCTCCGGTGACGTTATTGAGACCATCAAAGACATCCACAGAAGCCTGGTAGTAAAAACGCTGACTGTCGGTCTCATTCGACCGCGTGATGACCAGAGAAATGAGTTTCACCATGGTTGTAATATCAGTTCGAATGAAAGAACAGTTGATGGAAAGTTGTCTTGTAAGCCCAACGATTATGTCCAGGGGCTTGACTTCCATCAGCAAATCTGAGAAAAGTGAGATTAATATTTCAGAAATACTTAAACGGAATGATTGAATTTTCATGAGACCTGTCGATTAGTAAATGTGTACGAAAACCATCATTGCTCTAGATATCCTATACTATATTTGGGGGCAGCGTTATCCCTTAACCTATATCACCGTTTTACTTCACGCTTGTTATTGACAGCTTTAATCCAGGTTTTAAACGATTTTTAATACGTAAAATAGGGGATTACTCAACAATTAAAGGCATGCGTGATTGTCTTCGCGCGTAATTCATTGTATAAACGTGCACATTGGCGTCCTGTTCGCGCATACACGAAGGAAGCTTTGAACAGTGGTTCAATTGGCATGTGCCCGAAAGTTAGGCATCAACTTTAAGTTTTCTGGGATGTGATCGTGGGGGGGGGGGGGCATTTTCTCTTAGTTTAGGGACGGTCACCTACATTGCATGACGTCTACCTATATAAGATACTCATTGTTTAATGTAAGAAGTATCTTAAAGACAAAAATACATTACAAGTAAATACCTTTTCCAATTGTGAAATTTTAACCAGAGAAGTATTTCATATTTCACAATGAATAGACAAATCTAAGTAAAATACTGGAATAATAATTTGTGAGAATAAAACTGCCAAGTCGCTAGGGCTGTCACGGAAAATTGTTTTTGATATTATTAAAACTGGTTGGGGCGACGCAATCAGGGAGGGCGTGTTAAATACGGAGGTGGGGTGCACAGTCTATAGAAATAATTTCTGATGGCGCTCTGTGGATCAGCAAAGAATCACGCGGGAATTTTGTATTACCTTCGGGAATCGCTTGATGGTACTGTGCGGATGGGAAAAATAAATTGTGTAAAAACTTCCAATAATAACATAATAATTTTTACTTGCGAAAGCTTTAGTTTGTGTTGTGAGGACGTTCAAAAGAAGACTGCATTACCTTTCTGAAGTGAGGCGGACAACGACCACTAAGGAATTATTATTATATATCATTTGACGCATTATTAATAGTTTTTCAAACCGAGCTTTTTAATGCTTTAAAAAAAAATGTTTGGTTATGATAATTGAATTGTTTTTTTTTCCCAATCGAAATTCTTATGAAGACATTTATAAAATTAAAGTGTTTTAAAAAGAGAATGATTTAATTTTGTAATTTATTTTTTAAATGAACTGTTTCTCGCCCATTCAAAACTAGTCAATAATTATTAACTCCAACGTTTAAACTTGAACAAATGAATAATAATCCCCCCCCCTTTTTTTTTCCACCGAAAACAAAACAAAAAAAGGATTAAAAAAAATAAAATAGACAACAAAAACATCACCATTAAGTTTTAAGTTAGTGCAATTCGGCGCATTAAAAATTTAATAACAAAGATCTTTTATTTCATTGTATCCAAACCTGCTTGAAGTTCGGCAAACACAGCCAAGGATAGAAGAAGAAAATACCTCATGGCACACATTTCCATCATAGAGATGAAGGGCTTATAGGAGTGAACGACTGTTGGTCTCGAAGTGAAACGATGTCTTCTTAAACTCACACCACACCATTTAAAATAGCCAGACCGAATTCTAACGTTTTTTATAACGGTGAAGTCGCGTCTTGGCGCAAGAGGGTGCTGACTCGGTGACCTCATTCTCATGCGACATGGGCGTGTCTTGCCGAGTGAAATGTCTGGTGCTTGTTAATTTTTTTGTCATTTTTTTTTTTGCGTTTACACTGGTAGCTGTAATGATCACGAGAATAATAAAAATGAAAAGCAATTATTAATTACAACTGCTTTTAAGACAACAATTTTTGTAGCTCAAACCCTCTCAGTACTAGACTTTGAGATACTAATAACTGTGGCAGTGTCAGGCGACTGGACCGTTTCGTTGTAAAAACAAACAACTTGCTTTTATAATAATTGTGGTATTTTTAATTAGTTTGTTTGTTTAGCCGCGCAATTCAACCTAAACATGGACTTCTACAGCTGTATCGTTGAGTAAAAAAAAAAATGTCAATGTAAGTTACGCATTTAAACTTGTTTCTGCCACATTTTAAACTTTTCTTAGACTGTTGTATCATTGTGCACCTGACTTCGGCACCTTGTGCTTACGCCACTTTACTGTTTTTGTTGGGGGCATGCATGACCTGTGTTAGTAATTTCGTTTGGTTTATGTGACGGTGAAATTTATTTTGAACAACCGTATTAAGTTGAAACGCGTTTCATGTCAATGACTTCAAAACATGACTTTGTCATCCGCAATAAAATAAATAAAAAATAAATAAATAAATAAATAAATATATATATATATATATTTTTTGAGGATCGAAAGAAAACGAATATTTTACTTACATTTTTAGAATTTCATTTTTTTTCTATTGGCCAGTTAAAATCGTGTTCATAGGCACACCAGCCATACCAAGAACTTAAGCAGCTCAGGGCAAAATCTTACTTTGGGCCCCACTCCAGTTGGAGATTATTTTTTTTTTATATGACATAGAAATTAACCATTATTGCACATATCATAGAGGCCAAGAACAGCTGCAAAAAAAAAATGTGCAGCATTTCAGCGTATAAGATAAGATAAGATTCTTTTATTGACCAAATAAATGGAAATTTTTTTTGATTGCATTATACATTTTCAGCACATAAATAAAACAATTTGAACATAAGGCATTTATAATAAATCATCTCAAACAGCCATTAAGTGAGAATCAGGGTAAACTAAGTTGAAAGCAAGCGTTGATTCGTTGGACGACAAATGTTTTTTGTTTGGCTGCTCTTCGGTACTGCATGCCCACCCCCTTTGTCACACACTCCGTACGCCCTGTACATTCGAACAAAATGCAGTAATGCCAATCAAACTCCCCGCCACTATAATGTGAAAAAGAAATTGTATTGTTGACTAAGGAGCGTACTAAAAAAAACCCACCCTTATCGCAGTCCCATATGTTTAAGGTTACAGGCCCGAGGCATGTCCTGAGCGACAATTTTTTTAATGTGTTTACTTTAAGAGATAACAATAAACATGTAAACTTGTTTAAACCGAGCCAAACACTGATTTATTACGCACCAAATGAACTTGCGATATAAAAAAAAAAACATCTTCTTTAACGCAGTTATCGGGAATTTTATTTAGTGAAATCAGTGACATTACATGTCCTTCATCTTTCCTTAGATAAACACGAAAAGCGGATTTTTTAAAGCCGCGATTGGAGATAGGGGCTGAAAGAATGTGTTGCCATAGGCAACGAGTTTATGTGCCAAGTTTTAGCTAGATAGGTTTACGGAAAGTGGGTCAATCTGCCATCCAAACCTTTTTTTCATGTGGTAAGCCAGCCAGACTCCCACGAACAAAAGCGAAGTTATATAAAAGATTTATAAATAAAAAAAATATGTCTTTCTTTCAATAAATGTCTAATGTCTGTTAACAAAAAATATTTGTTTCCCTATTTAAATAGTGTAGATAATATGCTATGCTCAAATATAATTTATTTCCGAATATCTCAAGACCTACGTATAGATCGTCCTTATAAGTGATCAATGCAAAACGCACTAGTTTAAAGGAAACATTTTATTTATTTATTTTATTCTTTTAATGTTATGTGTATGTGAGATGGGGGTGGGTGATTGGGGTGAGTGAGATCCTCAAGTTTTCGACAAAATCTTCGTATACATTCAAAAACACACATTTTTTTGAATGCGCATTTGAATAAAAAGCTAGTACTTTCATGATATATTCCCTTTTGTTCCGTTGAATGAAAGCGGGAGAGGTTTCCAGTGACTAAGGGAATTTCTCCATAAGAAGCTTCGTGAAGCTTCGCGTAAAGGACACTCACTTGTTAGATGACGTCATTTGTACAACTGAAATATGACGTCAATATGGAGTTATTGGTAAATTCAAATTTGATGGAATCAATAAAAATGTTAAAGTTTTTATGAAAATTTAGAAAAATAGAAATGAAGACGCGTCTGGATCTCGTTTAGCAGCCGCAATTCGAAATATTGGAAATCACAGCATATTGGTTAGATCTGTTTGAGCTGGCTGTGTATAGTGCATTATTTATAATACTGTAATTGTGAACACGGATTTTTATTTACATTCACTAGTAAATGGTTCACAAAAATAATTTTTTCAAACCACTCATCCCGTAGTGATCGACCCATCTTTCTCGTAGTGATCAAGCCACCCCCCTCCTGTTGTGATCAAATCACCCATCTCGTGGTGGCGCATGCGTGCAGTTTAACTAGTTTACCGAATAAAGGCGAATTCGTACAAAAGAAACATGTTCAGAGTTGCATTTAAGCTGGAAAGTTTAAATGTTATATTGCCGTGTAAAACTCTGATGTCATTTGGGAAAAACGTGCACGGCGACAAAAAAGTTTGTTCCCGACAAAATCAACACATTAAAAATGTGCCTTAAATATATATCAGACAAATTAAAACAAATATCGGATATTAATTTTTTTTTTTTTTCCATGCAGGCAAGACAACTACCTCAATAAAATAACTTGAACTTCTAGGATATTTTAGCAATGAAAAATTAACAAAAGAGCTTCAAAATTCCATTTTAATATCATTTACGTTAAAGTATTATATAGCTATACAATATAGAATATTATAAGTACAAATGAATGATGCTGAATATTTAGTCCAACTAAAATTACGGTTCAGGAACTTCACAGAGGTAGCCACGGCTGTCAGAAACCACACCCTGGTAGCATTTCAAAGACACGGCCGTCCAGTCGTAATCCCTCCACAGGGCCAGGCAGTTGTTGGCCGTTCCGCCGCTGGGTTGCCCTTGACCCCACTTGATGTACTTGACCGGTGTCTTGCTGTAGGTGTTGACCCAGTTATTCTCGAAGGCCCCATCGTTGCCGCCCGTATAAACTGTAATGTACCCGGTGTTGTTCTTCAGGAAGCTCTTGACGAACAGGTACTCCTCTTCGCTGTCCATCTCCGTAAGGTACCCACCCATGAACTCACACTGTATCTCGGCTTCTTTCATTAAAAGTATCGTCGACGCGGGGGACAGGTAATAGCGGCTGCCGTTGTGTAAGGCGGATATGTGATACAAAGATTTAAGAGACGAGTTCAGCGTGTCACAACATACACACTTTTCATGGACCGACGAGCCCATGTGCTCAAAATCGTATTGAAGTTTTGAAAGCTGTGACGCTTGAAGTTCAAATTTAGAGGATTGAAGTTCAAGTGCAAACGATTGTCGCTCAAGAACGTCTAGCAGGTCTTCTATCGTTGGATTTGTTATTTTAACTTTGGCTGTTTTTGATAGCGTCACCACCTGTCCACTGAGATTTTCCCCATTAGCTTGGCAGCTGTACCACCCAGTCAAGGTGGATCTTGGATTGCTCCACGTCAATGTTATGTAAGATTCATGTCTGTTATCTATAAGTCCCGAGACAACTCCAGTGACGTTGTTGAGACCATCGAAGACATCCACGGAAGCCTGGTAGTAGAAATTCAGAGTGTCGGTCTCATTTGACCGCATGACGACCAGGGAAATGAGTTTCACCATGTTTGTAATATCAGTTCGAATGAAAGAACAGTTGATGGAAAGTTGTCTTGTAAGCCCAATAATTATGTCTGGGGGTTTGATTTCCATCAGCAAATCTGAGAATAGTGAGATTATTATTTTAGAAATGTATCGTGTCGTTTTCTATAGATTTTGTCGTTAATTGCCAGTCAGTATGTTTTCCTAGCAAACCGAATTTTAAAAACCCCACATTTTAGATAAGAATAATTACAATTGTAATAATGTGATATAGAGAACACATGCATATCTATAACACATTCAGGTAATTTTTTTTAAAACTTTATCTGTTACATAATAATATATATCTTCGATACTTTCATAACGTAATTTTATATTTAAGACTTAAAAAATTTGTCCGATAATTAAAAAATAAACATCAAACGAAGGCAATAGCATGTAATTTAAGGTGACCATTATTTCTATGTGTACAGGAAAGTACTGGTATTTTAGACCGTTGTTCTGGTTTGACAGGAACTAAATTTAATATTGTTTAATACTACACAACTAAATTTAAAAAAAAAAATAATCATTTTTTTATGTATACAAATTTTGATTTCAAGCATAAATAAATGACACATGTAATCACAAATAGTTGTTTATATTTAGACACCCATGGCGCAAAAAAAAAAAATAAAAATAAAATAAATTGTGTCTTTGCGTCTCATGGTTATAAGCAAGTGATCACTAGTATCATAATATATATTCCTACAAACCTGCTTTCAGTGAAGCAATCACAGCCATGGACAGAATAAGAAAGCAATTCATTATAATTAATACAGTCTGAGACGCGTCGTATACAAATGTTGCCCCTTTACAACCATGTAATGCCGTTGTGCTACAGTTATATAGTCGATATTCTTTCAGTTGGTTGACAACATGTTGACTACTAGATTTAAAGTTTGGTGCAGAGGCGTAGTCGTCTAACGGGATGAAACCGGTAGTTTTTTAATGCAGCCCTGGGGCGTAACCCTGCCTCTCAAAATGTCGTGAAGGTGGATATTTTCTAATGTGCATGTTTTGATATGAAATTTGTATGATAGATTTAATACTAGCATGTTATTTATGGTATTAACAGTTTGCAGAATGCTTTGTTGAAGACCTTAAATAGTAAAATTGTGCTTATTGTGTATTGTATTTATTGTTAATATATAATGTCGACTTAAAAAAAAACAACACTTAAGAAATAAAAAAAATAGCTTGATCAAAAAGGAAAAATAAAAGAAACTACCTGTAGTCTATATACACACTTTTGTACAAACACTTAAACAAGGTAAAGTAATGTATGGTATGGCGCTACTGTTCTATTCATTTGCACAGTAGCCCACTCCATTCCCTTCGCTCTTGATGCCTGTGGGTTAGTAGGGTAGGGCATGGATCCCCAAAGTGTGGGGTGTGGATCCCCAAAAGGTGGGGCGTGGATCCCCAAAAGCTGGGGCGTGGATCCCCGAAATGTGGGGCGTGGATCCCCAAATGGTGGGGCGCGGATCCCCAAACGGTGGGGCGTGGATCTCTAAACGGTGGGGCGTGGATCCCCACAAGGTGGGGCGTGGATCGCCAAACGGTGGGGCACAGTGTGGATCCCGAAAAGGTGGGGCGTGGATCCCCAAAAGGTGGGGCGTGGATCCCCGAAATGTGGGGCGTGGATCCCCAAATGGTGGGGCGCGGATCCCCAAACGGTGGGGCGTGGATCTCTAAACGGTGGGGCGTGGATCCCCAAAAGGTGGGGCGTGGATCGCCAAACGGTGGGGCACGGATCCCCAAACGGTGGGGCGTGGATCGGCACCGGTCCGTGAGCCTTACTCTACCGGTCATCACAGTATGAACATTTATTTTAAGGTTTTAAAAAAAATATAATTAATAAATTTCTGCAACAGTCCAATTTCAACTCTTGTCCACCTGTCCGCGAAACTTAACATTTCCGGAAGCGCTTCGTAAGTGGATTGGAAAAGTTCAATTTGGACGGTGCAGTTTTGTCCATTTTAACCCCCCTCCCACCCCCTACCCCCGTTAATTATTCCCCCCACAGTCAGGTACAAACGCCCTTCTTGTAAACAATACCAAAACGTGCCTTTGGTCCTTGATGTCTTATTTTATATTGACAAAGGTATTATTTTTAAAACTTTTTTTTATGAGCTTAACGCCATCGTCATACAGTATGTTCAGATTGTACACTCAAGTAATGTGAATTTTTATTGGACAGAATGCCCTCCGCCGCTGACAGGCTTTTTCAAGAGTTACCTCATAATTTCAATGACCTATATGATTGGAAATAAGCCCAATCTATCTAAAATGCCCATATGTTAATAAAGGCAATGAAATACAGTTGTTGTTTTCAAAGGTCATTATCTTAGATATTTTGTGCCCATTCTTTGACACACGGAGATAGCATGCAAATGGGCTAAAAACGCAAAAGAGCTAAATCAAAAACAATATTTCTATTTTTTTCGCTGTGGACCAGCCTTGAGTTTTAGAGAATGTTTTACATATAGATATTTACATCAGTAAAGTTCTCACGACCTCAGTTTGTTGAACCGATCCAACGTTACAGTAACAACATTGTGCAGAGACGCTGTATGGCATCCGGTTTTTAAGTTTAACCTCAAAGTTTAATTCAGCACAAATCGCATAATGTTTAAGTGTAAAATCTCATAATGTTTAAGAGTAAAATCGCATAATGTTTAAGTGTAAAATCTCATAATATTTAAGGGTAAAATCTCATAATGTTTAAGAGTAAAATCGCATAGTGTTTGAGAGTAAAATCACATAGTGTTTAAGTGTAAAATCTCATAATGTTTAAGTGTAAAATCTCATAATATTTAAGGGTAAAATCTCATAATGTTTAAGAGTAAAATCGCATAGTGTTTGAGAGTAAAATCACATAGTGTTTAAGTGTAAAATCTCATAATGTTTAAGTGTAAAATCTCATAATGTTTAAGTGTAAAATCTCATAATGTTTGAGTGTAAAATCTCATAATGTTTAAGTGTAAAATCTCATGTTTAAGTGTAAAATCTCATAATGTTTAAGTGTAAAATCTCATAATGTTTAAGAATAAAATCTCATAATGTTTAAAAATAAAATCTCATAATGTAACACTGTATGATCGCGCCTTCTATCCTCCCCTACCCCGAAGTTCACAGTGTATCATCGCACAGTTAAAATAAACATGTCGTGAAGTTAAAAAATGGAAATTCATCTTGTGATCAAATGTAAATGTTTATTATAGTTATAGAAAAATTCTCTGCGAATTTTGAATAATGCTGTGCGAGAATAATTTCTGTGGTGACTGGGAAGAAAAATTTGTATAGGCTATTGTGAATTAATGCCAAGGTCATTTTTAACAACCATTAATACCGCCTAACATAAAAACCAATATGACCAATTGTTCATTTTGGATTGGGGGTATTCTGCTGTTCCCTTCCGTGATTTTCCCTCGGGTGTGAACTATAGGCGTACGCTCCAAAGATTTTCTACAACAATGTAAGGAAATGAGTAAAACAAAGTAAGGGTAAAAATTAAAAAAGCAACGCAACAAAACAACGAACGTGTCGACAGGAAGCCTTCGCCAGCACACAAACAAACGAAAAAAATAGAATTATTTAAAAACAAAAAATAGCAATTTGCGGGAAAGTAGCATTCGATAGGGCATCAATTTATTGTGACAGAAAATAAGTATGTGAGATATTAAATACAGGCAAAAAGGGAAATAAAAGAGGAGAAGTAAGTCCCCTGCCATTTGTCGTGACGTGGAGGGGTGGAGCAAAGGCTTAACAAGTGAATGAAAACATGACGTTCATGTCATGTGATTTTAAGGTTACATAAGTCTGGATAAGCTTGTTTTCTAAATTCTCCCGGCTGGGTGTATTTGTGCTGGTCACGACCGCATTAATTGTAAAATGAAAGTTTTAATTGTTTTTTCCTCGCAGATTTCGTTCCCTTCCACACGATTTTTGGTCGATTCCTTTCGCCTGGTCATCTTACTTTTTTTAAAGGTTCCAAAGGCACAGATTTCAAATTAGGTAACGACATAGTTTTCTTAAAGTTGTTCGTTTTTATGCGCCCTAGCGTAATTCATTTTAAGAAAGCCTTTGTGAATCAAAACATAAAATCAGAACATGAAATTCAAAATTGTGAAATATTTCACGGGGTAATGAGGGGGAGATAGTGCTATTAGGTTAGGTAGAAGAAACCAAAGTAAGGTAACACCCGAAAAAGAATGACGCAACAAAAGAACGAACGTGTCGACAAGAAGCCTTCTTCAGAGAAATAACAACAGGGAAAACGGTAAAAATATAAAATACCAATAAACACTTAGCAGTAATGTAGAATCCGAGAAGACATCAGGAGGAATGTAACAGAATAGAAGTAGGTAAGATAGTTAATACAGGCAAAAGGGGAGGGAAGAGAGAAAAAGTAGGTCCACTGCCATTAGTCGTAACAAGTAGTACGGAGAAAATGTTCAAGAAGTGACGGCGAACATGACGTTTACGCCATGTTGTGTTATGGTTCCATAACTCTGAATCAGTTTCGTGGCAGCTCTGGAAGTGAGCCATGTCTCCAAAAGGTACTGTCACCCATTCTTTGGGGAACCCCTGATTATAGAATTACAGTTAGTATCATTATAATTATGTTTACATTGTTCCTTGACTTTACCTTGTAAAATCTAAGTCCGGCTATACGCATGCGTAGACACAGTTTTGTGGTAAAATGATTTACTGAAAGACCTTTACCAGAATGTCTGGTTTATCTCTGCTGATTATTTAGGCAGTGCTCATTGTGTAGAAGGTCGTTTGATATTTGACTCCGAAGAATTATTATTTTGTCCGTGCTGATTTAAATAAAATTTTCGATTAAACCATAATTATTAACAAGAAATCGCATTTACGTAATCAATGATTCAACACACATCTTTTTAAGCTAACTTGCCAGTAGTGATCAAAACATCCATACCGTAGTGATCAAGCCACACCACCCTCCCCCCCCCCCCCAGTGATCAAAACATCCCTACCATAGTGACCAAGCCACCCCTCCAGTAGTAATCAAATCACCCCCCCCTTTAGTGATGAAGCCACCCCC
>CAXITT010002033.1:0-15896 GCA_964033795.1 Lymnaea stagnalis
TTTAAGTAACCATTTCAATTTTCCCTACAAACAAAATCAAATCTCGTCACCGTACTGTACCCGATAAACGCTGTCCTAGGTGGGTGGCTGGGAAGTGGATTCAAGAAGCAGTAGCTGGATTAGAGTATTGTGAGGATATTCTGCTCACTTAAGGGATCACCCCCCCACCCCCCCCATGTAGGGAAAAAAAAATAATTTAAAAAAATGAATTGATTTAATTAATTCCATTTCTTTAAAGCCATGGCATCGTGTTTGTAAACTGTTAACAGACAATATGGTATATTGAACATGATTGGCTTCTGCTGTCCCCCTTTTTCCCATCAAGTAGCACGTGGTCGTTTAATTTATGAGATTCACATGCCAACATTTGCCCTGGTAAGAATCTCAGTGACAGATCGACAGTGCGCTTTGTGATTAGTAACTTAACTATGGATATGTTTTACATTTACCGGAGCATGCCATTACACACCCCATCCACAGCAGTTTTTGAGTCTCTATGGAGAATTTTTTTTTTTGAAACCACCCGACCAACCTCTGTTTCCGCTTGTGTATCGCCATGGCAACAATGACACCGATGATAATCACGGCGCCACCAAGTCCCGTTCCTAAGGCAATGACCTCGTTCTGAGACAACGCCGCGTGTGATGGTGGTGAAGTGGAACAAGTATCACCTTCATACGCCTTTAAAACATTCTCTTTACATCTGTGAACATTTTAGTTCTTTTTTTTTTGTTGCTTTTTTTTTTTTTTTTTTTTTTTAGTCTATGAAAATTTTTTTTGAAAGGATGATTGAAAGGATGAAGGACAAAGAAATGTTTTAAAATAAAACAGAAGTTCTGATTGTTGTTTCTGTGCCAGAGTGGTGGTCGGCCATCTGCTGATGCAGAAGTTCTGATTGTTGTTTCTGTGCCAGAGTGGTGGTCGGCCATCTGCTGATGCAGAAGTTCTGATTGTTGTTTCTGTGCCAGAGTGGTGGTCGGCCATCTGCGGCTCCGGATCAAAATGCGGCTTTTTAAAAATCTGAGTGGCTGAGTTTCTTGGTGTCTCGCTGACAAATTTCGGACTGCTAATTGATCCGCTTTCCGTCGGCCTATCAAACTGAAACTTGGCACATAGACTCATTGCCAACGACAACACATTCATTCACATGATTAACCCCACCGCTACTCCCAAACCGAAAAATCCGTTTCTCCTGTTTCCAAGGGGAATGTGAAGAAATAGGTTTTCACGAAATAAATTTTACGCTAACTGCACTAAATGATTGATTATTATTTTTTTTTTAACTCAGGTGCGTTTGGTGGTTAATATTTTTTTTTCCTGAAACAATAGGTGAAATAGATCTGGGATGTAAAAGCGGGAGGGTCATTATGATATTAAAATAGTTCAAGGGTGTTAAAAATGTGCTGCAGCGAGCCTTGAGGGACGAGCATTAAATCAGATCTCATCAAGTGCATTACTTGTGTAGATGATTTGTTTAAATTTCAGCCCCACCCCCTATTGCTCAATATTACATTTATAAATGATTTATACCAAAAACAGGTTTTAGTAAATTTTTTAAGTAACCATTTCAATTTTCCCTACAAACAAAATCAAATCTCGTCACCGTACTGTACCCGATAAACGCTGTCGTAGGTGGGTGGCTGGGAAGTGGATTTAAGAAGCAGTAGCTGGATTAGAGTATTGTGAGGATATTCTGCTCACTTAAGGGATCACCCCCCACCCCCCCCATGTAGGGAAAAAAAAATAATTTAAAAAAATGAATTGATTTAATTAATTCCATTTCTTTAAAGCCATGGCATCGTGTTTGTAAACTGTTAACAGACAATATGGTATATTGAACATGATTGGCTTCTGCTGTCCCCCTTTTTCCCATCAAGTAGCACGTGGTCGTTTAATTTATGAGATTCACATGCCAACATTTGCCCTGGTAAGAATCTCAGTGACAGATCGACAGTGCGCTTTGTGATTAGTAACTTAACTATGGATATGTTTTACATTTACCGGAGCATGCCATTACACACCCCATCCACAGCAGTTTTTGAGTCTCTATGGAGAATTTTTTTTTTTGAAACCACCCGACCAACCTCTGTTTCCGCTTGTGTATCGCCATGGCAACAATGACACCGATGATAATCACGGCGCCACCAAGTCCCGTTCCTAAGGCAATGACCTCGTTCTGAGACAACGCCGCGTGTGATGGTGGTGAAGTGGAACAAGTATCACCTTCATACGCCTTTAAAACATTCTCTTTACATCTGTGAACATTTTAGTTCTTTTTTTTTTTGTTGCTTTTTTTTTTTTTTTTTTTTTTGTAGTCTATGAAAATTGTTTTTGAAAGGATGATTGAAAGGATGAAGGACAAAGAAATGTTTTCAAATAAAAATAGTACACTTTCTTTTTAAAAAAAATAAATTCATATTTCATTAATGCCATCGAATTCAGCTTTTATACAATTAGACAATGAGTTCTTGTATCTTTATTACACTGTAATTATAAATATATAATTTTCGTCCTGAATTTCCACTACAATTGAAATATAATATACAGTTTCATCTTTAAAATTAAATTAAAAGTAATTTTTTCTTTACTAATATTATAATTTTTCTTTAAAAAGGAGTTCATTAATGGTTGATTTCGACGCTATACAAATAAATATTAGACGTCATGCGTTTTAAGTGTCATAATTTGAAAATGTTGTCTTGTTTAAATAATTTGTTTAATTGTTTTGCTTAAAATATTTACAAATTTAATTTAAAAATAACATATCCCTTGATTAGGATCTTATCTTATATTATCCTATCTTATCTTATCTTCTAATAAACTACCTGCATTGGGCGTTCATCTGTCGATCCATATAACACTCGCCCCTGTCAGAACAGGTGATAAACTTGCACTTAGAGAAACACTCTTCTGAGGCCTGGTCGCATTCATATCCGGCTTCACAAATATTTTCTAACAGACATTTATCCTGCAGGGCTTCGGTCACTACATTTGTGACTGTTGATAAAAATACATATTAGTTCTCGCTGTATACGATTCAGTTTCTATTGCTACGAAATCTTTTAGTTTTATACCAGTTTTAGCGTTCTTCTAGGCGTTTTAATATAGGCTAGTGTAAATTGTAAATGTAGACTTTAAAAAATAAGTAGACTTTTAATATAAATTCTACTCAAGTCCTTATATAATATCATATTTTATAAAATGCATTTAATTTTTAAGAATGATAACACAAAATCATCCTATTCTGAATCTGATTTTAAAATAAAATACATTTAGTACAATGTGAAATAATATATGTTTATACAGTGATCGAGAGAGAAAGAGAGTGAGTGGGTGAAACAGGGAGAAGATAACGAATGACAGAGAGAAAGAGAGAGAGAGAGAGAGAGTGGGTGAAACACTGAGAAGATAACAAATGACAGAGAGAAAAAGAGAGAGAGAGAGAAACAGAGAGAAGAGACATGAACAGAAAGAGAGAGAGAGAGAGAGATTAAATCAACATCTAATAGCAGTAAAATATTTATTTCATCCACATAGATTAAAATGAAATCGCCTTTAAGTAATGCCTTAGTTAAAAAGGTTAACTCCATATTCATTTTTTTTTAAAAATCAATATACCAATATATATATTTAACGGAGAAGTATTCGATCACGGATGTTCTTACAGTAGTTGAAGGCACCATCAAACGTTTGATTGATATAATCTAGGTCAACATCTGTGATGTTCATCAAGCTGGACTTCATCGCCTGCATCTCCTGGATGAGTTTAGTCGTGTTCACCGTGTGGTTGTTGTTTTCAGCAGCCTTAAGTACGACCTTGTATCTGACACCTATGCTGCCACGCCTGGAGGTATAAAAATCAATCAATACCATCTACTTAATAGATGCGAATGCGTAGCGATCTGGTGGGGAAGGGGCGATCCACTTTGAGCTGCAATTTTGTTTGTTGTTTTTTTGTTTGTGTTTAGATAAAAGTCACATCCAACATAAAAATAAAACACAATTTTAGAATAAAATCCTTACTGTGATATTTTTTTTTGTGTGGCTTATTAAGAAAAAATATTGCAAGTGTTACCGATTTGTTCAATTAGTGTATGCTTTGATTTTGGTTTTGGTATACTTAAAATGCTAAGCGGTTGGTTTTTTTTTTTTTTGGTTCGTAAATTAATTGCGTAACTGTTTGCTACGTGGTTTGCATTGACGACCGTTTATTTATATATTTTTTTGGTGCTGATATGACAGATGAAGTTGTTTCTTTTTAAGGTAGTTAGTCAGGCGCGGAGAGATAGAGGACTGATTCAGGTAAGCACTGTTCTCGGGTAAAGAACCGTCTGTAATATTGATCTTTGTGTTGTTATTAAATACCTGCAGACTAAATGAAAGCACTGAACTGCTTCTGCACGTAGTATTTCGTAACATTTTATCCCAGTAGGAACCCCCAAATGTTATGAACTTGTGCACACAGAGAAATTATAAAATTTAATATTTAAGCTTTGTGTTCTGGTGGTTTTTTTTTTATTGTTTGTCATAATAGCGCTGTGTCGTAACAATGTATGTATCTTTAGTTTCTGGTTGGGGGGTGGGGGTGGAGTCGATTGCATTCAATTTCCTGAACTTTATTTTTGTCTAACTAACTATCCAATCGAGTAAAAAGTATTGTGACAGCTGACAGCCCTGCACACACTTTACTCTATATTTAAAGTTTCTGATAGTTTCTCCTCCTGAATAACACTGCAGTTCACACTGTGCCTTTTTTTCTGACATACATTATTTTTGGTGGAATTACCTAATGACACAATATCTTCAACGAGCTAGCCTTAATGTAATATATTCAATAATATTGTAGAGTTGTTTTTTGTCTATTCAATGTCTGGTTTTATTTCTTCAGCACGTTTTTCATCTTGCATTTCAGCTTTTATGTTCTTTAGCCTCTTTAACTGTTCTTCGTTTCCCTTTTAGTCGGCATGACAAAGATATTGAGATCTGTCTTGTTAAATTTGGATTATACGGTACACTCAGGCAGCGGTTAACTCCTTATCTGAAACTTTTGGAGGAATAGTCCGTTTCCGTTAACTAAACACGGAAAAGTTTTCCGCACAGCGTCATCCAAATTGTCACGTATCCCCTTAAATTTTCAGACTCTTTATTTTAAAGTCTTAAATATGACACTTATTGCACACAAAGAGATTTTAGAAGTATGGATAAACAGTACTAACAGACTTAGGACACCTTACCTTCCCTAACCGCTACCCCAAACCTCGAAAAGACCCTTTCCAAACATCATTGCCGTGCCATGGGATGAGGTGGCAAAATAGGGATTCCCATCCCTTCAAGCAAAAATAGCTATTAATTAATCTAACTCATAAGGAAGAGGGTGCATAAATTCAGAATTATCCACGGTCGCATCGATTTTCTTTCAATGACCCTGCTTATCACACACAAGTTTCATTATACTCACCAAAACCCAAGAATTATAATCTCTTTGAAGTTTGAGATTGTTTGGAACTGTTCCTTGAGCTGTGGACAATTTACCTCATATTTAGCCAATTAGCGAGTTCAGTTGGGGGGGAGGGGAGATAATATTCAAGAAAAGAGTATGTAGGGGTACCTACTTTAGGTTTTAAAACAAAAACAACTCACCAATAGCTCATATCTTGCCGATGTGCTTTTAAACTCATCTGATTGTTGGTTGTCGAGCGCGTCTGTATAATTATCTTTAAATTTAATATCAAATTCAACATTGATCACAGCGTTTACTGAAAAGAAATAATTCCCATTATATAAAATTAAAAGGAAAATGTTAGGTATAAACAGTCGGCTGAGAAAAGCTCCCGACTTTATTCCCAGCAAATAAATGGTTTACTACGGCTAGGAAATTAATTTTCCCAGCCGGCTCTGAATAACCATTCTGTAAATAAATTAAATATTATGAAATTTGTCTCTTATGGAAATAACAATAAAAAAATATTAATAATAAATGAAAAAATAAATGTTTACTTATGTTCATAGGTTTCTGTAAAACAATTGAAACATCAGGAGTCGATCTTGTTGGAATAGTGGCAGACTCAGTAGTGGAAGACCCCGTCGTGACAGACTTAGTAGTGGTAGGTTTTGAATTGGCAGACTTAGTAGTAGCAGACATAGAAATGGGAGATTCAGTAGTCGCAGAATCAGTAGCAGCAGACTCAGTGGTGGCAGAATCAGTAGTTTCAGACGCGGAAGTGGCAGGCTTAATAGTGGTAGGCTCAATAGTTGCATCCTCAATAGTAACAAGCTCCGTCTTGGTAGACTCAGTCGTGGCAAGCTTAATAGTGGCAGTCTCAATTGTGGCAGACTCAAAATTGGCTGACTGAGTCTTGGCAGACTCAGTAGTTGCACGTTTAACAGTTGTAGTAGTAGTTGCAGTGTTTGTATTTATACGTGAAACTATGATGGTTGTAGGTGCTGTTGTTATATTACTGTAACTTAATGGGGTAATTCCATTAGCTGTTGATGTATCGGTAGTTGTAGGTGAAGATGTTGTAACTATTGCATGAAAGGTTAATATAGTTTGGGTAGTTGTTGTAGTTGAAGCAATTGTTGTGGTGGGAGTAGATGTTGTAGTTGTGGTAGTCATTGCAGTGGGAGAATTTGTTGGTGGAGTAGTTGGTGTAGCAATAGTTGTTGTGATATTAGTTGTTGTAGTTGGGGAAGTTGTTGCAGTGGGAGCAGTTGTTGTTGTGGGCTTAGTTGGTGTATTAGTAATTGTTGTGGGAGTTGTAGTTGTGGGATTTGTTGTTGTGGGAGTTGTTGCTGTTGGAGTTGTTGCTGTTGTTGTGGGAGTTGTTGTTGTTATTGTGGGAGTTTTTGTTGTAGGAGTTGGAGTTGTTGTTGTGGGAGTTGTTGTTGTTGTGGGAGTTTTTGTTGTTGTGGGAGTTGTTGTTGTTGGAGTTGTTGTTGTGAGAGTTGTTGTTGTTGTTGTGGGAGTTGTTGTTGTTGTGAGAGTTGTTATTTTCGTGGGAGTTGTTGTTGTGGGAGTTATAGTTGTTGTTGTGGGATTTGTTGTTGTTGTGGGAGTTGCTGTTGTTGTTATTGGACTTGTAGTTGTTGTTGTGGGATTTATTGTTTTTGTGGGAGTTGTTGTTGTTGTTATTGGAAATGTAGTTGTTGTTGTGGGAGTTGTTGTTTTGGGATTTGTTATTGTTGTGGGAGTTGTTGTTGGTGTTATTGGAGTTGTAGTTGTTGTTGTGGGAGTTGTTGTTGTTATTGGAGTTGCGGTTGTTTTTGTGGGAGTTGTTGTTGTTATTGGAGTTGCAGTTGTTGTTGTGGCAGTTATTGTTGTTTTTGTGGGAGTTGCAGTTGTTATTGTGGGAGTTGTTGTTTTGGGATTTGTTATTGTTGTGGGAGTTGTTGTTGTTGTTGTGGGAGTAGTTGTTGTTGTTGTGGGAGTTGCAGTTGTTATTGTGGTAGTTGTTGTTTTGGGATTTGTTATTGTTGTGGGAGTTGTTGTTGTTGTTGTGGGAGTTGTTCTTGTTGTTGTGGGAGTTGTTGTTGTTGTTGTTGTTGTTATTGGAGTTGTAGTTGTTGTTGTGGGAGTTGTTGTTGTTATTGGAGTTGTAGTTGTTGTTGTGGGAGTTGTTGTTGTTATTGGAGTTGTAGTTGTTGTTATGGTAGTTGTGGTTGGTGAAGGAGTTGTTGTTGTTATTGGAGTTGTAGTTGTTATTGTGGGAGTTGTTGTTGTTATTGGAGTTGTAGTTGTTGTTGTGGGAGTTGTTGTTGTTATTGGAGTTGTAGTTGTTGTTGTAGGAGGTCTTGTTGGTGAGGGAGTTGTTGTTGTTATTGGAGTTGTAGTTGTTGTTGTGGGAGTTGTTGTTGTTATTGGAGTTGTGGTTGTTGTTGTGGGAGTTGTTGTTGTTATTGGAGTTGTAGTTGTTGTTGTGGGAGTTGTTGTTGTTATTGGAGTTGTAGTTGTTGTTGTGGGAGTTGTTGTTGTTATTGGAGTTGTAGTTGTTGTTGTGGGAGTTGTTGTTGTTATTGGACTAGTTGTTGTTGTGGGAGTTGTTGTTGGTGAGGGAGTTGTTGTTGTTATTGGAGTTGTAGTTGTTGTTGTGGGAGTTGTTGTTGTTATTGGAGTTGTGGTTGTTGTTGTGGGAGTTGTAGTTGTTAATGGAGTTGTAGTTGTTGTTGTGGGAGTTGTTGTTCGTGAGGGAGTTGTTTTTGTTTTTGGAGTTGTAGTTGTTGTTGTGGCAGTTGTTGTTGGTGAGGGAGTTGTTGTTGTTATTGGAGTTGTAGTTGTTGTTGTTGTGGGAGTTGTTGTTGTTATTGGAGTTGTAGTTGTTGTTGTGGGAGTTGTTGTTGTTATTGGACTAGTTGTTGTTGTGGGAGTTGTTGTTGGTGAGGGAGTTGTTGTTGTTATTGGAGTTGTAGTTGTTGTTGTGGTAGTTTTGGTTGGTGAAGGAGTTTTTGTTATTATTGGAGTTGTAGTTGTTGTTGTGGGAGTTGTTGTTGTTATTGGAGTTGTAGTTGTTGTTGTGGGAGTTGTTGTTGGTGAGGGAGTTGTTTTTGTTTTTGGAGTTGTAGTTGTTGTTGTGGCAGTTGTTGTTGGTGAGGGAGTTGTTGTTGTTATTGGAGCTGTAGTTGTTGTTGTTGTGGGAGTTGTTGTTGTTATTGGAGTTGTAGTTGTTGTTGTGGGAGTTGTTGTTGTTATTGGACTAGTTGTTGTTGTGGGAGTTGTTGTTGGTGAGGGAGTTGTTGTTGTTATTGGAGTTGTAGTTGTTGTTGTGGTAGTTTTGGTTGGTGAAGGAGTTTTTGTTATTATTGGAGTTGTAGTTGTTGTTGTGGGAGTTGTTGTTGTTATTGGAGTTGTAGTTGTTGTTGTGGGAGTTGTTGTTGGTGAGGGAGTTGTTTTTGTTTTTGGAGTTGTAGTTTTTGTTGTGGCAGTTGTTGTTGGTGAGGGAGTTGTTGTTGTTATTGGAGTTGTAGTTGTTGTTGTGGGAGTTGTTGTTGTTATTGGAGTTGTGGTTGTTGTTGTGGGAGTTGTAGTTGTTAATGGAGTTGTAGTTGTTGTTGTGGGAGTTGTTGTTCGTGAGGGAGTTGTTTTTGTTTTTGGAGTTGTAGTTGTTGTTGTGGCAGTTGTTGTTGGTGAGGGAGTTGTTGTTGTTATTGGAGTTGTAGTTGTTGTTGTTGTGGGAGTTGTTGTTGTTATTGGAGTTGTAGTTGTTGTTGTGGGAGTTGTTGTTGTTATTGGACTAGTTGTTGTTGTGGGAGTTGTTGTTGGTGAGGGAGTTGTTGTTGTTATTGGAATTGTAGTTGTTGTTGTGGTAGTTTTGGTTGGTGAAGGAGTTGTTGTTGTTATTGGAGTTGTAGTTGTTGTTGTGCAAGCTGTGTTTTTTGTGGGATATGTAGTTACTGTTGTTGGAGTTTTTGTTGTTTTGGGAGTTGCTGTTGTGGGATTGGTTGTTGGAATAGGAGATGTTGTAGTGGGAGTTGTTGTAGTAGGAGTTGTCTTTGTGGGAGTTGTTGTTGTTGTGGGAGTTGTTGTTGTGGGAGTTGTTGTTGTTGCTGTGGGTGTTGTTGTTGTGGGATTGGTTGTTGGTGTGGGAGATGTTGTAGTGGGAGTTGTTGTTGTTGGAGTTGTTGTTGTGGGAGGTGTTGTTGTTGTGGGAGTTGTTGTTTTTGGAGTTGTTGTCGGAGTTGTTGTTGTGGTTGTTGGAGTTGATGTTGTGGGACTTGTTGTTGATGTGGGAGTTATTGTTGTGGAAGTTGTTGTTGTTGTTGTTGTGGGATTTTTTGTTTTTGTTTTGGGGGTTGTTGTTGTGGGTGGTGTTGTTGCTGTTGTAGGAGTTATTGATGTTGTGGGAGTTGTGTTTGTTGGAGTTGATGTTGTGGGAGTTGCAGTTGTTGATGTGGGAGCTGTTGTTGTCTGAGTTGTTGTTGTTGTTGGAGTGGTTGTTTTTGGTGTAGGAGTTTTTGTTGTTGTGGGAGTTGTTGTTGTGGAACTTGTTGTTGTTGTGTGAGTATTTGGTGTTGTTTGAGTTGTTGTTGTTGGTGTAGGAGTTGTTGTTGTGGGAGTTGTTGTTGTCGGAGTTGTTGTTGTTGTGTGAGTATTTGTTGTTGTTGGTGTTGTTGTTGTTGAAGGAGTTGTTGTTGTTGGAGTTGTTTTCGTGGAAGTTGTTGTTGCTGTTGTGGGTGTTGTAATTGTATGAGTCCTATTTGTTGTTGTGCTAATTATGGTTTTGGGAGTTGTAGTTGTTGTTGTGGGAGTTATTGTTATGGGAATTGTTATTATGGGAGTTTTGGTTGTTGTTGCAATTGTTGTTTGTGTTAGAGTTTTTGTTTTTTTGTGAGCATTTGTTATGGGAATTGTTATTATCGGAGTTGTTGTTGTTTTTGGGGTTGTTGTTATTGTTGAAGTTGTAGTTGTATTGGCGTTTGTAGTTGTTGTTGTGGGAGTTGTTGTTGTTGTGGGAGTTGTTGTTGTGGGAATTGTAGTTGATTTTGTTGAAGTTGTTGTTGTTGTGGGAGTTGTTGTTGTTGTGGGAGTTGTATTTGTTGTTGGAATTGTTGGTGTGGGAATTGTAGTTGTTGTGGGATTTGTTGTTGTTGTGGGAGTTGATGTTGTTATTGGAATAGTAGTTGTTGTTGTAGGAGTTGTCGTTGTGGGTTTTGTAGTTGTTGTTGTGAATGTTATTGTTGTTGTTCGATTGGTTGTTTGTTGAGGAGATGTTGTTGTGGGACTTGTTGTTGTTGGAGTTGTTTTTGTGGGAGTTTTTGTTGTTGTGTGAGTTGTTGTTGTTGGAGTTGTTGTTGTGGGAGTTGTTGTTGTGGGAGTTGTTGTTGATGGATTTGTTGTTGTGGGATTTGTTGTTTTTGATGTGGCAGTTATTGTTTTTGGTGTTGTTTTTGTTGTTATGGGAGTTGTTGTTTTTGTTTTGGGAGTTGTTTTTGTGGGTTGCCTTGTTGCTGTTGTGGGAGTTGTTAATGTTGTCGGAGATGTTGTTGTTAGAGTTGATGTTGTTGTGGGCGTAGTTTTTGTAGGAGTTTTTGTTGTGGAAGTTGCAGTTGTTGATGTTGGAGCTGTTGTTGTTGGAGTTTTTGTTGTTGGAGTTGTTGTAGTGGGAGTTGTTGTATTTGTGGGAGTAGTTGTTGTGGGAGTTGTTGTTGTTGTTGGAGTTGTTGTTGTTGTCGGACCAGTGGTTTTGGGAGTTGTTGATGTGGTGGGAGCTGTTTTTGTGGAAGTTGTTGCTGCTGTTTTGGGAGTTGTAATTTTGTCAGTTCTAGTTGTTGTTGTGTCAGTTATTGTTGTGGTAATTGTCGTTTTGAAAGTTGTAGTTATTGTTGTGGGAGTTGTTGCTATTTTTGGGATTGTTGTTGTCGTTGAAGTTGTTGTTTTTGTAGCATTTGTATTTGTTGTTGTGGGAGTTGTTGATGTTCTAGTGGGAGTTATTGTTATGGGCGTTGTAGTTGTTGTTGTGGGAGTTGTTGTTGTTGTTGTGGGAGTTGTTGTTATTGTAGGATTTGTTGTGGGAATTGTAGTTGTTTTTGTGGGAGTTGTTGTTGTGGGAGTGATTGTTGTGGGAATTGTTGTTGTGGGAGTTGTTGTTGTTGAAGTCGTTGTAGTGGGAGTTGTTCTCGTGGGCGTTGTTGTCGTGGGAGTTTTTGTTGTGGTAGTTGTCGTTGTGGGAGTTGTTGTTATTGGAGTGGTTGTTGTTGTTGTTGGGGTCGTTGTTGTAGGAGTGGTTTTTTTTTGAGTTTTTGTTTTTGTTGTTGGAGTGGTTGTTGTTTGAGTTGTTGTTGTTGTTGTGGGAGTGGTTGGTGTAGGAGTAATTGTTGTGGGAGTAGTTGTTGTTGTGGAAGTCGTTGCTGTGCAATTTGCTGTTGTTGTGGGAGATGTTGTTGTTGTTGTTGTGGGAGTTGTTGTTATGGGAGTAGTTGTTGTTGTGGAAGTAGTTTTTGTTTTGGGAGTAATTGGTGTAGGAGTAATTGATGTGGGAGTAATTGTTGTTGTGGGAGAATTTGTGGGAGTAGATGTTTTAGTTTGAGCAGTTGTAATTGTTGGAATAATTGTTGTAGTGTAGGCAGTATTGCTAGTCGGTGTAGTTCTTGTTATTTGGCTAGTTGTTGTATTGGGTGTTGTTGTTCTTTCGGGACTAATAGTCGTAGTGGAGGTAGTTGCTGTGTCTCCTAAAACATTATTGTCAACATTTGTGAGGTATACGATGGAGATGCAAGTGATGAGTAATGTGTAGCACATATTTTAGCAGTGACACTTTAATTTCTTTTTCCTTTAAATCATTGACTGTCCTTCAAGTGAAATATGTCAAAGAAATCATTAAATAAAATACGATATATTTAATTAAAATATGTTAATTTTTGTGTAAACATTTTTAAGTCCACAGCATTCGAAAGAATATTTTTTATGATGATTGTGGTTTTTTATTTATTTATAAAATGTTTATGTCGCTTTTTTCTGCATTGCTAGAATACACTCACCAGCAGCCTTTTATCTTTTTTTAAAACATATTTTTATATTGATTCATTGCCGAAGCTTAGGGAAAGCATTAAAATTCCCAACGAAATGTCTCGGCAGCACACTTATTTCTTTGGCCGAATTCAGTAGGTGAACCAACGACAGATCCCACAATCGCAGATATAAATTGTTTTAGACCAACTTTTTTTTCTTCACTTTCGTCATGCTCAGATAATACACCGCAAATACACATCTGTGAGTCTATCCAGTGCGAAGATCATCAGGCATTTACGTCACTTTTATGAAACACTGCAATCAAGCAGCTGGATTCTGTGGAAATGCCCGGAGACCTGATTCTGAGAAGACCATTAGGTGCTACCGAACCGTTAGCGCACATTGCAAAGAGCTGCGAATTTCTTGGACTCTACTTTGCAGTGGTCAAGTCCATAACCACCTCCCCCCAGCCCGGAGCACCTTTGAAGACAAGGAGATGATGCAGAGGTGACCACATGCATTGAACTACAATGGTGGATTAAAAAATTGTAATGGATAAGTTGTTTCCCGTAAGGACATACCCATCTTCCTTACAAAGCAAAACGAATGGATGATGAAATCTTTGCTATATATATAAGAGACCAATGATCCATAGAAAAAAAAGATTGTAAAGTCATATGCTAAAATTGATCTTATCCATGCCTGTGACGATTCGATTGCTATTACATTTTGTAAAATTTCTAAGTACACCATTTATTTTTTTTCATTCGAATGAAGGGGTTATATAATTCTTCAACTTACAAACAAGTTGATATATTTGATGTCCCGTTCCTTACTGTTGAACTTTGGCCTTTAATTAAAAGATATAGACACGAGGAGACAGTAAGGCATACGACACTCGTCAACCAATAAAAGCAATTTGACAACATAAAAAATACATTTTGATTTTTTAAAATTCTAAAAACAAAATTGTTCGCATAAATCTTTCATAAAATGTAATATCGAGCGATTTGGGGGAAAGGGGGGGGGGTGGGTGGGTCGCGAAAATTTGACAAAACATCCATTCAAATAACGAACTTTAAAAGAATCCCAATTCGTGCTTCCTCCTCAAGACTCCCAACTCCCGATAGCCCATTATTTTCACGCCCCTTGAGCTAAATTATTATTCTAATGATCCATGCACCGCAGATTTATGTCACAAACTATTTATTTGTCATTATTTATCCTCAATTCGTGGCAACGGCGGATTATGTAAAAGATTAAGTAAAAGATTATATTTAATTAGGTGTAAATCTTTGGCATTTTTAATATGGTACACGTTTGAATTTCATGCCTTTGTCTTCTGTTGGGTTGCGTGTCAAGTACGATACTATTCTGAAAAGGGTTCAAAAGAATGGGATAGCCGGCGCTGTGGATACGGTTAAGGCAGATAGACGTTGTGTCCAGAAAAGGGGATGAGATTGGTCTGTCTAGGACATGAATGACCGTAAAGTGATTTGTGCTTAATGTTTAAAATGCTTCCATAAGAAATTAAATGCTTCATTAAAAAAAAAAAAACAACTACATACTTCTTTTACATTGATCGGAAAGCACTGTTTAAGAGCACAATCGTATCCAATAAAAATGCACTTGACCTTTAAAATCCCGTCACATAATTCGAAACTAAGGAAACACATTTGTACTACACGCTTTTTTTCCTTCAAACAGATTTCGAAAATTATCTGAAGATGCTTTTCGTAAAATTTTTATAATGAACTATACAACGAATTAAGATTTTTTAAACTGTACGGCCACATGAGATAAATTATATTTCATTATCATTTATTTTATTATAAGTGTTATGCACATTAATATCTCAATATTAATTTTACATTTTTCTGGGAGAAGGTCGGGAATAATACAAGAATCATTAAAACGGTTTTCACAACGTGTATCTTTTAAGAAACAATTGCCAGTCTTGCTAGAGAGATTTGTTACTTGGCTGATGCAGATAAATAGAACTGAATGGCCGGATAAAACTATTACCATTTTTCTTTTAATTCTTTTAATTCATCATTTTCTTTTTTATTTAGAGGGACTTAGTAGGGCATGTTTCGTTGTTATCTTGCGTTGACTTAACATTGACTTTACAAGGACTCGGATGTTTAGCTCAACTTGTCTTAAACGACGAGGATTCTCAAATCTTTGAATTTTTGGTAGGATCCTAGATTAAATGTCTCCAACTTTCGAGACGTTGTTGTTGATGAGGCCCCGGGGGTTGTTGTTCTTGATCTTGCCGCCCCGAATAGCGGAAACCTCATGCATACAAAATGTACAAGCAAAAAAGGCCGTAATCAATCAATTGAAGTGGACGAAGATTAAGCCCCACAGTAAGTGCCACGTCCTCCTTTTTCCCACACCCCATGGTACCGTCTTATGGTCTTTTGCACTCGCTTTTTGTGCTCCCCTCGAGGGGATTGCCTTAACACAGTGTTTGCAAAAGTGTGGTACGTGTACCCCTTGGGGTACGGAAAGACTTTGGTGGGGTACACCCATTAAAGGAAAAAATATATATATATATTTGTATTGTTATTTCAGTATGAGTTTGTTTGCTTTGTTTTTTTTTTTTAAATGATAGATACTTACTGTTACGACAATTATAGACATGTGTTCATAGATGTTGAATGTTTGGGAAGCACTGTCTTTACATGAGCTGCTTTTCTCCAACCGGAACGTTTCAGGCTCGAGCCAGAAATGTGGTCATCCTATTGGTTGGCATGCCATGGATGAAGGCACGTACTTTTTCGGTCGGAAGCAGCGCCTTCGTGTAACGAAGACTAATAAGCTATTTTCTCTTCACATTGTAAAAGTCTTACGTTTTACCGAAAACATAGGTATCCTAAGTGTTAATGAACACACTAGTTCATTCCATATCAATTCTTTCTTAATTTACGGTTAGAAAAGAATGGCATACATATGTATAAAAAATGATTTAAAAAAAAACAATTAAACAAAACTCAGCCATTAAAAAATAAATTTAACATGACTGGTCATTAACAAAGGTACAAGTCTTTTCTGTTGAGGACATCTTGGGTTATTGGCCTTCATAGAAGTTAAATGTATTACCAGCCACAAGACTCCCTGAAAAACGACTTGGTAGCTTTGCTCATTTTGATATCAGAAAAAGAACTAATGAATTAAAAAAGAAATACATCAACATCTTCCAATAATAATTACAAATGTGTCATTATCGAAAAAAATAATAATATGTCATTTTCTAAATATGTTTGGATATGGTTTACCGAAAAAAAGATACATTTTGCGTGACTTTTCAAGGAAGCGTTCTTTCTATCTATCTATCTATCTATCTATCTATCTATCTATCTATCTATCTATCTATCTATCTATCTATCTATCTATCTATCTATCTATCTATCTATCTATCTATCTATCTATCTATCTATCTATCTATCTA
>CAXITT010002035.1:2411-24130 GCA_964033795.1 Lymnaea stagnalis
GGCGAAATCAAAGGCGCGTGGCCAGCGCTGTCCCCGCGGAAAAGCAAAAGTCAGTCCAGGGCCATGCATGGGCCGCATGCATGGTCCCAGTCCGATGGTCGTCTGCATGCGGCGAGCCACATGCATGGTCCGTGGTCGTCCGCATGCGGCGAGCCGCATGCATGTTCAGTGGTCGTCAGCATGCGGCGAGCCGTTGAAGGTTTTCCATCGGCCCAGGCTCGGACTCACCCCACCGAGTCTGTCCGGTCGACTCCGGGGTCTGCCGGTTACGAAAAACCGGAAGAAGTCTAAACCGGTTCGAACCGGTTAACCGGTTCAAGCGGGCCGCCAGGAGCAAAACCGAAGGCGCCATTCGATCGGGCGCCCTTCTAAACTTCCGGAGTGCCCAATCCGGTGTCGGCCCCGCTGATGGTCGACGCGCCACGAGAGCTGGACTTTCGGAAAACTTTTCGGGCGTTCGGAAAACCAAGCAAGTGGACGGCGCGTCGCTCTTTGCTTCATCTCGTAAGCGCTCCACGGGGACTCCACGGCGACTCCACGGAGACCGCGGAAATTCTCACGCTTTGCATTTCTTTTTTTTTGTTTTAAATTTAATTTTTTTTTTTTAAAACCACGCATTTCCAACCCAAATACACCGTCACGCGTCAAGATTTCTAGATAAGCCGTTGAAGGTTTTCCATTGGCCCAGGCCCGGACTCACCGTACCGAGTCCGTCCGGTCGATTCCGGGGTCTGCCGGTTACGGAAAACCGGAAAACGTCAAAACCGGTCCGAACCGGTTAACCGGTTCAAGCGGTCAGCCAGAAGCAAAACCGATGGCGCCATTCGATCGGGCGCCCTTCCAAACACCCGGAGTGCCCAATCCGGTGTCGGCACCGCTCACGGTCGAGGCACCACGAGAGCTGGACTTTCGGAAAACTTCCCGGGCGTTCGGAAAACCAAGCAAGTGGACGGCGCGTCGCTCTTCGCTTCATCTCGTAAGCGCTTCACGGGGACTCCACGGCGACTCCACGGAGACCGCGGAAATTCTCACACTTTGCATTTCCTTTTTTTTTTGTTTTAAATTTAAAACTTTTTTTTTTTAAAACCACACATTTCCAACCCAAATACACCGTCACGCGTCAACATTTCTAGATAGGCCGTTGATGGTTTTCCATCGGCCCAGGCCCGGACTCACCCCACCAAGTCTGTCCGGTCGACTCCGGGGTCTGCCGGTTACGGAAAATCGGAAAACGTCAAAACCAGTCCGAACCGGTTAATCGGTTCAAGCGGTCAGCCAGGAGCAAAACCGATGGCGCCATTCGATCGGGCGCCGTTCCAAACCCCCGGAGTGCCCAATCCGGTGTCGGCCCCGCTGATGGTCGACGCGCCACGAGAGCTGGACTTTCGGAAAACTTTCCGGGCGTTCGGAAAACCAAGCAAGTGGACGGCGCGTCGCTCTTCGCTTCATCTCGTAAGCGCTCCACGGGGACTCCACGGCGACTCCACGGAGACCGCGGAAATTCTCACGCTTTGCATTTCTTTTTTTTTGTTTTAAATTTAAATTTTTTTTTTTTAAAACCACACATTTCCAACCCAAATACACCGTCACGCGTCAACATTTCTAGATAGGCCGTTGAAGGTTTTCCATTGGCCCAGGCCCGGACTCACCCCACCGAGTCTGTCCGGTCGACTCCGGGGTCTGCCGGTTACGGAAAACCGGAAAACGTCAAAACCGGTCCGAACCGGTTAACCGGTTCAAGCGGTCAGCCAGGAGCAAAACCGATGGCGCCATTCGATCGGGCGCCCTTCCAAACCCCCGGAGTGCCCAATCCGGTGTCGGCCCCGCTGATGGTCGACGCGCCACGAGAGCTGGACTTTCGGAAAACTTTCCGGGCGTTCGGAAAACCAAGCAAGTGGACGGCGCGTCGCTCTTCGCTTCATCTCGTAAGCGCTCCACGGGGACTCCACGGCGACTCCACGGAGACCGCGGAAATTCTCACGCTTTGCATTTCTTTTTTTTTGTTTTAAATTTAAATTTTTTTTTTTTAAAACCACACATTTCCAACCCAAATACACCGTCACGCGTCAACATTTCTAGATAGGCCGTTGAAGGTTTTCCATTGGCCCAGGCCCGGACTCACCCCACCGAGTCTGTCCGGTCGACTCCGGGGTCTGCCGGTTACGGAAAACCGGAAAACGTCAAAACCGGTCCGAACCGGTTAACCGGTTCAAGCGGTCAGCCAGGAGCAAAACCGATGGCGCCATTCGATCGGGCGCCCTTCCAAACCCCCGGAGTGCCCAATCCGGTGTCGGCCCCGCTGATGGTCGACGCGCCACGAGAGCTGGACTTTCGGAAAACTTTCCGGGCGTTCGGAAAACCAAGCAAGTGGACGGCGCGTCGCTCTTCGCTTCATCTCGTAAGCGCTCCACGGGGACTCCACGGCGACTCCACGGAGACCGCGGAAATTCTCACGCTTTGCATTTCTTTTTTTTTGTTTTAAATTTAAATTTTTTTTTTTTAAAACCACACATTTCCAACCCAAATACACCGTCACGCGTCAACATTTCTAGATAGGCCGTTGAAGGTTTTCCATTGGCCCAGGCCCGGACTCACCCCACCGAGTCTGTCCGGTCGACTCCGGGGTCTGCCGGTTACGGAAAACCGGAAAACGTCAAAACCGGTCCGAACCGGTTAACCGGTTCAAGCGGTCAGCCAGGAGCAAAACCGATGGCGCCATTCGATCGGGCGCCCTTGCAAACCCCCGGAGTGCCCAATCCGGTGTCGGCCCCGCTGACGGTCGAGGCACCACGAGAGCTGGACTTTCGGAAAACTTCCCGGGCGTTCGGAAAACCAAGCAAGTGTGGACGGCGCGCCTGCTCACCTCCACGAGGTCCGCGCCAGCGAGACTTATCCTCTCAAGTTTTCTCCGCTTTCTTTTGACGACGGTAGTTCGTCCACTTCGCTCGTTGGCGAAACGTTGCCGGCAGACTTGTAGAGAGAAATCGACAGAGTCCCAGCGGCCCAGAGCCGGCAACCAGCAGCAGCAGCAGCCGCCGCGGCAGTCGTCGGTTGCTAAGGTAAGCTTTGCATTTCTTTTTTTTTTTTGGTTGTTTTTTTAAACAACAAATTTCCAACCCAAATAGACCGTCACGCAACAACATTTCTAGATGGGCCGTTGAAGGTTTTCCATCGGCCCAGGACCGGACTCACCCCACCGAGTTTGTCCGGTCGACTCCGGGGTCTGCCGGTTACGAAAAACCGGAAAACGTCAAAACCGGTTCGAACCGGTTAACCGGTTCAAGCGGTCAGCCAGGAGCAAAACCGATGGCGCCATTCGATTGGGCGCCCTTCCAAACCCCCGGAGTGCCCAATCCGGTGTCGGCCCCGCTGATGGTCGACGCGCCACGAGAGCTGGACTTTCGGAAAACTTTCCGGGCGTTCGGAAAACCAAGCAAGTGGACGGCGCGTCGCTCTTCGCTTCATCTCGTAAGCGCTCCACGGGGACTCCACGGCGACTCCACGGAGACCGCGGAAATTCTCACGCTTTGCATTTCTTTTTTTTTGTTTTAAATTAAAAAATTTTTTTTTTTAAAACCACACATTTCCAACCCAAATACACCGTCACGCGTCAACATTTCTAGATAGGCCGTTGAAGGTTTTCCATTCGCCCAGGCCCGGACTCACCCCACCGAGTCTGTCCGGTTGACTCCGGTGTCTGCCGGTTACGGAAAACCGGAAAACGTCAAAACCAATCCGAACCGGTTAACCGGTTCAAGCGGTCAGCCAGGAGCAAAACCGATGGCGCCATTCGATCGGAGCTCTTCCAAACACTCAGAGTGCCCAATCCGGTGTCGGCACCGCTCACGGTCGAGGCACCACGAGAGCTGGACTTTCGGAAAACTTCCCGGGCGTTCGGAAAACCAAGCAAGTGTGGACGGCGCGCCTGCTCACCTCCACGAGGTCCGCGCCAGCGAGACTTATCCTCTCAAGACTCCGCTTTCTTTTGACGACGGTAGTTCGTCCACTTCGCTCGTTGGCGAAACGTTGCCGGCAGACTTGTAGAGAGAAATCGACAGTGTCCCAGCGGCCCAGAGCCGGCAACCAGCAGCAGCAGCAGCCGCCGCGGCAGTCGTCGGTTGCTAAGGTAAGCTTTGCATTTCTTTTTTTTTTTTTGGTTGTTTTTTTAAACAACAAATTTCCAACCCAAATAGACCGTCACGCAACAACATTTCTAGATGGGCCGTTGAAGGTTTTCCATCGGCCCAGGCCCGGACTCACCCCACCGAGTTTGTCCGGTCGACTCCGGGGTCTGCCGGTTACGAAAAACCGGAAAACGTCAAAACCGGTTCGAACCGGTTAATCGGTTCAAGCGGTCAGCCAGGAGCAAAACCGATGCCGCCATTCGATCGAGCGCCCTTCCAAACCCCCGGAGTGCCCAATCCGGTGTCGGCCCCGCTGATGGTCGACGCGCCACGAGAGCTGGACTTTCGGAAAACTTTCTGGGCGTTCGGAAAACCAAGCAAGTGGACGGCGCGTCGCTCTTCGCTTCATCTCGTAAGCGCTCCACGGGGACTCCACGGCGACTCCACGGAGACCGCGGAAATTCTCACGCTTTGCATTTCTTTTTTTTTGTTTTAAATTTAAATTTTTTTTTTTTAAAACCACACATTTCCAACCCAAATACACCGTCACGCGTCAACATTTCTAGATAGGCCGTTGAAGGTTTTCCATTGGCCCAGGCCCGGACTCACCCCACCGAGTCTGTCCGGTCGACTCCGGGGTCTGCCGGTTACGGAAAACCGGAAAACGTCAAAACCGGTCCGAACCGGTTAACCGGTTCAAGCGGTCAGCCAGGAGCAAAACCGATGGCGCCATTCGATCGGGCGCCCTTGCAAACCCCCGGAGTGCCCAATCCGGTGTCGGCCCCGCTGATGGTCGACGCGCCACGAGAGCTGGACTTTCGGAAAACTTTCCGGGCGTTCGGAAAACCAAGCAAGTGGACGGCGCGTCGCTCTTCGCTTCATCTCGTAAGCGCTCCACGGGGACTCCACGGCGACTCCACGGAGACCGCGGAAATTCTCACGCTTTGCATTTCTTTTTTTTTGTTTTAAATTAAAAATTTTTTTTTTTTAAACCACACATTTCCAACCCAAATACACCGTCACGCGTCAACATTTCTAGATAGGCCGTTGAAGGTTTTCCATTTTCCCAGGCCAGGACTCACCGTACCGAGTCTGTCCGGTCGACTCCGGGGACTGCCGGTTACGGAAAACCGGAAAACGTCAAAACCAGTCCGAACCGGTTAACCGGTTCAATCGGTCAGCCAGGAGCAAAACCGATGGCGCCATTCGATTGGGCACCCTTCCACACCCCCGGAGTGCCCAATCCGGTGTCGGCCCCGCTGATGGTCGACGCGCCACGAGAGCTGGACTTTCGGAAAACTTTCCGGGCGTTCGGAAAACCAAGCAAGTGGACGGCGCGTCGCTCTTCGCTTCATCTCGTAAGCGCTCCACGGGGACTCCACGGCGACTCCACGGAGACCGCGGAAATTCTCACGCTTTGCATTTCTTTTTTTTTGTTTTAAATTTAAATTTTTTTTTTTTAAAACCACACATTTCCAACCCAAATACACCGTCACGCGTCAACATTTCTAGATAGGCCGTTGAAGGTTTTCCATTGGACCAGGCCCGTACTCACCGTACCGAGTCTGTCCGGTCAACTCCGGGGTCTGCCGGTTACGGAAAACCGGAAAACGTCAAAACCGGTCCGAACCGGTTAACCGGTTCAAGTGGTCAGCCAGGAGCAAAACCGATGGCGCCATTCGATCGGCGCCCTTCCAAACACCCGGAGTGCCCAATCTGGTGTCGGCACCGCTCACGGTCGAGGCACCACGAGAGCTGGACTTTCGGAAAACTTCCCGGGCGTTCGGAAAACCAAGCAAGTGTGGACGGCGCGCCTGCTCACCTCCACGAGGTCCGCGCCAGCGAGACTTATCCTCTCAAGTTTTCTCCGCTTTCTTTTGACGACGGTAGTTCGTCCACTTCGCTCGTTGGCGAAACGTTGCCGGCAGACTTGTAGAGAGAAATCGACAGTGTCCCAGCGGCCCAGAGCCGGCAACCAGCAGCAGCAGCAGCCGCCGCGGCAGTCGTCGGTTGCTAAGGTAAGCTTTGCATTTCTTTTTTTTTTTTGGTTGTTTTTTTAAACAACAAATTTCCAACCCAAATAGACCGTCACGCAACAACATTTCTAGATGGGCCGTTGAAGGTTTTCCATCGGCCCAGGCCCGGACTCACCCCACCGAGTCTGTCCGGTCGACTCCGGGGTCTGCCGGTTACGAAAAACCGGAAAACGTCAAAACCGGTCCGAACCGGTTAACCGGTTCAAGCGGTCAGCCAGGAGCAAAACCGATGGCGCCATTCGATCGGGCGCCCTTCCAAACCCCCGGAGTGCCCAATCCGGTGTCGGCCCCGCTGATGGTCGACGCGCCACGAGAGCTGGACTTTCGGAAAACTTTCCGGGCGTTCGGAAAACCAAGCAAGTGGACGGCGCGTCGCTCTTCGCTTCATCTCGTAAGCGCTCCACGGGGACTCCACGGCGACTCCACGGAGACCGCGGAAATTCTCACGCTTTGCATTTCTTTTTTTTTGTTTTAAATTTAAATTTTTTTTTTTTAAAACCACACATTTCCAACCCAAATACACCGTCACGCGTCAACATTTCTAGATAGGCCGTTGAAGGTTTTCCATTGGCCCAGGCCCGGACTCACCCCACCGAGTCTGTCCGGTCGACTCCGGGGTCTGCCGGTTACGGAAAACCGGAAAACGTCAAAACCGGTCCGAACCGGTTAACCGGTTCAAGCGGTCAGCCAGGAGCAAAACCGATGGCGCCATTCGATCGGGCGCCCTTCCAAACCCCCGGAGTGCCCAATCCGGTGTCGGCCCCGCTGATGGTCGACGCGCCACGAGAGCTGGACTTTCGGAAAACTTTCCGGGCGTTCGGAAAACCAAGCAAGTGGACGGCGCGTCGCTCTTCGCTTCATCTCGTAAGCGCTCCACGGGGACTCCACGGCGACTCCACGGAGACCGCGGAAATTCTCACGCTTTGCATTTCTTTTTTTTTGTTTTAAATTTAAATTTTTTTTTTTTAAAACCACACATTTCCAACCCAAATACACCGTCACGCGTCAACATTTCTAGATAGGCCGTTGAAGGTTTTCCATTGGCCCAGGCCCGGACTCACCCCACCGAGTCTGTCCGGTCGACTCCGGGGTCTGCCGGTTACGGAAAACCGGAAAACGTCAAAACCGGTCCGAACCGGTTAACCGGTTCAAGCGGTCAGCCAGGAGCAAAACCGATGGCGCCATTCGATCGGGCGCCCTTGCAAACCCCCGGAGTGCCCAATCCGGTGTCGGCCCCGCTGACGGTCGAGGCACCACGAGAGCTGGACTTTCGGAAAACTTCCCGGGCGTTCGGAAAACCAAGCAAGTGTGGACGGCGCGCCTGCTCACCTCCACGAGGTCCGCGCCAGCGAGACTTATCCTCTCAAGTTTTCTCCGCTTTCTTTTGACGACGGTAGTTCGTCCACTTCGCTCGTTGGCGAAACGTTGCCGGCAGACTTGTAGAGAGAAATCGACAGAGTCCCAGCGGCCCAGAGCCGGCAACCAGCAGCAGCAGCAGCCGCCGCGGCAGTCGTCGGTTGCTAAGGTAAGCTTTGCATTTCTTTTTTTTTTTTGGTTGTTTTTTTAAACAACAAATTTCCAACCCAAATAGACCGTCACGCAACAACATTTCTAGATGGGCCGTTGAAGGTTTTCCATCGGCCCAGGCCCGGACTCACCCCACCGAGTCTGTCCGGTCGACTCCGGGGTCTGCCGGTTACGGGAAACCGGAAAACGTCAAAACCGGTCCGAACCGGTTAACCGGTTCAAGCGGTCAGCCAGGAGCAAAACCGATGGCGCCATTCGATCGGGCGCCCTTCCAAACCCCCGGAGTGCCCAATCCGGTGTCGGCCCCGCTGATGGTCGACGCGCCACGAGAGCTGGACTTTCGGAAAACTTTCCGGGCGTTCGGAAAACCAAGCAAGTGGACGGCGCGTCGCTCTTCGCTTCATCTCGTAAGCGCTCCACGGGGACTCCACGGCGACTCCACGGAGACCGCGGAAATTCTCACGCTTTGCATTTCTTTTTTTTTGTTTTAAATTTAAATTTTTTTTTTTTAAAACCACACATTTCCAACCCAAATACACCGTCACGCGTCAACATTTCTAGATAGGCCGTTGAAGGTTTTCCATTGGCCCAGGCCCGGACTCACCCCACCAAATCTGTCCGGTCGATTCCGGGGTCTGCCGGTTACGGAAAACCGGAAAACGTGAAAACCGGTCCGAACCGGTTAACCGGTTCAATCGGTCAGCCAGGAGCAAAACCGATGGCGCCATTCGATCGGGCGCCCTTCCACACCTCCAGGGTGCCTAATCCGGTGGGAGCCCCGATGATGGTCGACGCGCCACGAGAGCTGGACTTTCGGAAAACTTTTCGGGCGTTCGGAAAACCAAGCAAGTGGACGGCGCGTCGCTCTTTGCTTCATCTCGTAAGCGCTCCACGGGGACTCCACGGCGACTCCACGGAGACCGCGGAAATTCTCAGGCTTTGCATTTCTTTTTTTTTGTTTTAAATTTAATTTTTTTTTTTTTAAAACCACGCATTTCCAACCCAAATACACCGTCACGCGTCAACATTTCTAGATAGGCCGTTGAAGGTTTTCCATTGGACCAGGCCTGGACTCACCCCACCGAGTCTGTCCGGTCGATTCCGGGGTCTGCCGGTTACGAAAAACCGGAAAACGTCAAAACCGGTCCGAACCGGTTAACCGGTTCAAGCGGTCAGCCAGGAGCAAAACTGATGGCGCCATTCGATCGGGCGCCCTTCCAAACCCCCAGAGTGCCCAATCCGGTGTCGGCCCCGCTGATGGTCGACGCGCCACGAGAGCTGGACTTTCGGAAAACTTTCCGGGCGTTCGGAAAACAAAGCAAGTGGACGGCGCGTCGCTCTTTGCTTCATCTCGTAAGCGCTCCACGGGGACTCCACGGCGACTCCAACCGCGGAAATTCTCACGCTTTGCATTTCTTTTTTTTTGTTTTAAATTTAAATTTTTTTTTTTTAAAACCACACATTTCCAACCCAAATACACCGTCACGCGTCAACATTTCTAGATAGGCCGTTGAAGGTTTTCCATTGAACCAGGCTCGTGCTCACCCCACCGAGTCTGTCAGGTCGATTCCGGGGTCTGCCGGTTACGGAAAACCGGAAAACGTCAAAACCGGTCCGAACCGGATAACCGGTTCAAGCGGTCAGCCAGGAGCAAAACCGATGGCGCCATTCGATCGGGCGCCCTTCCAAACCCCCGGAGTGCCCAATCCGGTGTCGGCACCGCTGACGGTCGAGGCACCACGAGAGCTGGACTTTCGGAAAACTTCCTGGGCGTTCGGAAAACCAAGCAAGTGTGGACGGCGCGCCTGCTCACCTCCACGAGGTCCGCGCCAGCGAGACTTATCCTCTCAAGTTTTCTCCGCTTTCTTTTGACGACGGTAGTTCGTCCACTTCGCTCATTGGCGAAACGTTGCCGGCAGACTTGTAGAGAGAAATCTACAGAGTCCCAGCGGCCCAGAGCCGGCAACCAGCAGCAGCAGCAGCCGCCGCGGCAGTCGTCGGTTGCTAAGGTAAGCTTTGCATTTCTTTTTTTTTTTTTGGTTGTTTTTTTAAACAACAAATTTCCAACAAAAATAGAAGGTCACGCAACAACATTTCTAGATGGGCCGTTGAAGGTTTTCCATCGGCCCAGGCCCGGACTCACCCCACCGAGTTTGTCCGGTCGACTCCGGGGTCTGGCGGTTACGGAAAACCGGAAAACGTCAAAACCGGTCCGAACCGGTTAACCGGTTCAAGCGGTCAGCCAGGAGCAAAACCGATGGCGCCATTCGATCGGGCGCCCTTCCAAACCCCCGGAGTGCCCAATCCGGTGTCGGCCCCGCTGATGGTCGACGCGCCACGAGAGCTGGACTTTCGGAAAACTTTCCGGGCGTTCGGAAAACCAAGCAAGTGGACGGCGCGTCGCTCTTCGCTTCATCTCGTAAGCGCTCCACGGGGACTCCACGGCGACTCCACGGAGACCGCGGAAATTCTCACGCTTTGCATTTCTTTTTTTTTGTTTTAAATTTAAATTTTTTTTTTTTAAAACCACACATTTCCAACCCAAATACACCGTCACGCGTCAACATTTCTAGATAGGCCGTTGAAGGTTTTCCATCGGCCCAGGCCCGGACTCACCCCACCGAGTCTGTCCGGTCGACTCCGGGGTCTGCCGGTTACGGAAAACCGGAAAACGTCAAAACCGGTCCGAACCGGTTAACCGGTTCAAGCGGTCAGCCAGGAGCAAAACCGATGGCGCCATTCGATCGGGCGCCCTTCCAAACCCCCGGAGTGCCCAATCCGGTGTCGGCCCCGCTGATGGTCGACGCGCCACGAGAGCTGGACTTTCGGAAAACTTTCCGGGCGTTCGGAAAACCAAGCAAGTGGACGGCGCGTCGCTCTTCGCTTCATCTCGTAAGCGCTCCACGGGGACTCCACGGCGACTCCACGGAGACCGCGGAAATTCTCACGCTTTGCATTTCTTTTTTTTTGTTTTAAATTTAAATTTTTTTTTTTTAAAACCACACATTTCCAACCCAAATACACCGTCACGCGTCAACATTTCTAGATAGGCCGTTGAAGGTTTTCCATCGGCCCAGGCCCGGACTCACCCCACCGAGTCTGTCCGGTCGACTCCGGGGTCTGCCGGTTACGGAAAACCGGAAAACGTCAAAACCGGTCCGAACCGGTTAACCGGTTCAAGCGGTCAGCCAGGAGCAAAACCGATGGCGCCATTCGATCGGGCGCCCTTCCAAACCCCCGGAGTGCCCAATCCGGTGTCGGCCCCGCTGATGGTCGACGCGCCACGAGAGCTGGACTTTCGGAAAACTTTCCGGGCGTTCGGAAAACCAAGCAAGTGGACGGCGCGTCGCTCTTCGCTTCATCTCGTAAGCGCTCCACGGGGACTCCACGGCGACTCCACGGAGACCGCGGAAATTCTCACGCTTTGCATTTCTTTTTTTTTGTTTTAAATTTAAAATTTTTTTTTTTTAAAACCACACATTTCCAACCAAAATACACCGTCACGCGTCAACATTTCTAGATAGGCCGTTGAAGGTTTTCCATCGGCCCAGGCCCGGACTCACCCCACCGAGTCTGTCCGGTCGACTCCGGGGTCTGCCGGTTACGGAAAACCGGAAAACGTCAAAACCGGTCCGAACCGGTTAACCGGTTCAAGCGGTCAGCCAGGAGCAAAACCGATGGCGCCATTCGATCGGGCGCCCTTCCAAACCCCCGGAGTGCCCAATCCGGTGTCGGCCCCGCTGACGGTCGAGGCACCACGAGAGCTGGACTTTCGGAAAACTTCCCGGGCGTTCGGAAAACCAAGCAAGTGTGGACGGCGCGCCTGCTCACCTCCACGAGGTCCGCGCCAGCGAGACTTATCCTCTCAAGTTTTCTCCGCTTTCTTTTGAAGACGGTAGTTCGTCCACTTCGCTCGTTGGCGAAACGTTGCCGGCAGACTTGTAGAGAGAAATCGACAGTGTCCCAGCGGCCCAGAGCCGGCGACCAGCAGCAGCAGCAGCCGCCGCGGCAGTCGTCGGTTGCTAAGGTAAGCTTTGCATTTCTTTTTTTTTTTGGTTGTTTTTTTAAACAACAAATTTCCAACCCAAATAGACCGTCACGCAACAACATTTCTAGATGGGCCGTTGAAAGTTTTCCATCGGCCCAGGACCGGACTCACCCCACCGAGTTAGTCCGGTCGACTCCGGGGTCTGCCGGTTACGAAAAACCGGAAAACGTCAAAACCGGTTTGAACCGGTTAATCGGTTCAAGCGGTCAGCCAGGAGCAAAACCGATGGCGCCATTCGATCAAGCGCCCTTCCAAACTTCCGGAGTGCCCAATCCGGTGTCGGCCCCGCTGATGGTCGACGCGCCACGAGAGCTGGACTTTCGGAAAACTTTCCGGGCGTTCGGATAACCAAGCAAGTGGACGGCGCGTCGCTCTTCGCTTCATCTCGTAAGCGCTCCACGGGGACTCCACGGCGACTCCACGGAGACCGCGGAAATTCTCACGCTTTGCATTTCTTTTTTTTTGTTTTAAATTTAAATTTTTTTTTTTTAAAACCACACATTTCCAACCCAAATACACCGTCACGCGTCAACATTTCTAGATAGGCCGTTGAAGGTTTTCCATTGGCCCAGGCCCGGACTCACCCCACCGAGTCTGTCCGGTCGACTCCGGGGTCTGCCGGTTACGGAAAACCGGAAAACGTCAAAACCGGTCCGAACCGGTTAACCGGTTCAAGCGGTCAGCCAGGAGCAAAACCGATGGCGCCATTCGATCGGGCGCCCTTGCAAACCCCCGGAGTGCCCAATCCGGTGTCGGCCCCGCTGATGGTCGACGCGCCACGAGAGCTGGACTTTCGGAAAACTTTCCGGGCGTTCGGAAAACCAAGCAAGTGGACGGCGCGTCGCTCTTCGCTTCATCTCGTAAGCGCTCCACGGGGACTCCACGGCGACTCCACGGAGACCGCGGAAATTCTCACGCTTTGCATTTCTTTTTTTTTGTTTTAAATTTAAATTTTTTTTTTTTAAAACCACACATTTCCAACCCAAATACACCGTCACGCGTCAACATTTCTAGATAGGCCGTTGAAGGTTTTCCATTGGCCCAGGCCCGGACTCACCCCACCGAGTCGGTCCGGTCGACTCCGGGGTCTGCCGGTTACGGGAAACCGGAAAACGTCAAAACCGGTCCGAACCGGTTAACCGGTTCAAGCGGTCAGCCAGGAGCAAAACCGATGGCGCCATTCGATCGGGCGCCCTTGCAAACCCCCGGAGTGCCCAATCCGGTGTCGGCCCCGCTGACGGTCGAGGCACCACGAGAGCTGGACTTTCGGAAAACTTCCCGGGCGTTCGGAAAACCAAGCAAGTGTGGACGGCGCGCCTGCTCACCTCCACGAGGTCCGCGCCAGCGAGACTTATCCTCTCAAGTTTTCTCCGCTTTCTTTTGACGACGGTAGTTCGTCCACTTCGCTCGTTGGCGAAACGTTGCCGGCAGACTTGTAGAGAGAAATCGACAGAGTCCCAGCGGCCCAGAGCCGGCAACCAGCAGCAGCAGCAGCCGCCGCGGCAGTCGTCGGTTGCTAAGGTAAGCTTTGCATTTCTTTTTTTTTTTTGGTTGTTTTTTTAAACAACAAATTTCCAACCCAAATAGACCGTCACGCAACAACATTTCTAGATGGGCCGTTGAAGGTTTTCCATCGGCCCAGGCCCGGACTCACCCCACCGAGTCTGTCCGGTCGACTCCGGGGTCTGCCGGTTACGAAAAACCGGAAAACGTCAAAACCGGTCCGAACCGGTTAACCGGTTCAAGCGGTCAGCCAGGAGCAAAACCGATGGCGCCATTCGATCGGGCGCCCTTCCAAACCCCCGGAGTGCCCAATCCGGTGTCGGCCCCGCTGATGGTCGACGCGCCACGAGAGCTGGACTTTCGGAAAACTTTCCGGGCGTTCGGAAAACCAAGCAAGTGGACGGCGCGTCGCTCTTCGCTTCATCTCGTAAGCGCTCCACGGGGACTCCACGGCGACTCCACGGAGACCGCGGAAATTCTCACGCTTTGCATTTCTTTTTTTTTGTTTTAAATTTAAATTTTTTTTTTTTAAAACCACACATTTCCAACCCAAATACACCGTCACGCGTCAACATTTCTAGATAGGCCGTTGAAGGTTTTCCATTGGCCCAGGCCCGGACTCACCCCACCGAGTCTGTCCGGTCGACTCCGGGGTCTGCCGGTTACGGAAAACCGGAAAACGTCAAAACCGGTCCGAACCGGTTAACCGGTTCAAGCGGTCAGCCAGGAGCAAAACCGATGGCGCCATTCGATCGGGCGCCCTTCCAAACCCCCGGAGTGCCCAATCCGGTGTCGGCCCCGCTGATGGTCGACGCGCCACGAGAGCTGGACTTTCGGAAAACTTTCCGGGCGTTCGGAAAACCAAGCAAGTGGACGGCGCGTCGCTCTTCGCTTCATCTCGTAAGCGCTCCACGGGGACTCCACGGCGACTCCACGGAGACCGCGGAAATTCTCACGCTTTGCATTTCTTTTTTTTTGTTTTAAATTTAAATTTTTTTTTTTTAAAACCACACATTTCCAACCCAAATACACCGTCACGCGTCAACATTTCTAGATAGGCCGTTGAAGGTTTTCCATTGGCCCAGGCCCGGACTCACCCCACCGAGTCTGTCCGGTCGACTCCGGGGTCTGCCGGTTACGGAAAACCGGAAAACGTCAAAACCGGTCCGAACCGGTTAACCGGTTCAAGCGGTCAGCCAGGAGCAAAACCGATGGCGCCATTCGATCGGGCGCCCTTGCAAACCCCCGGAGTGCCCAATCCGGTGTCGGCCCCGCTGACGGTCGAGGCACCACGAGAGCTGGACTTTCGGAAAACTTCCCGGGCGTTCGGAAAACCAAGCAAGTGTGGACGGCGCGCCTGCTCACCTCCACGAGGTCCGCGCCAGCGAGACTTATCCTCTCAAGTTTTCTCCGCTTTCTTTTGACGACGGTAGTTCGTCCACTTCGCTCGTTGGCGAAACGTTGCCGGCAGACTTGTAGAGAGAAATCGACAGAGTCCCAGCGGCCCAGAGCCGGCAACCAGCAGCAGCAGCAGCCGCCGCGGCAGTCGTCGGTTGCTAAGGTAAGCTTTGCATTTCTTTTTTTTTTTTGGTTGTTTTTTTAAACAACAAATTTCCAACCCAAATAGACCGTCACGCAACAACATTTCTAGATGGGCCGTTGAAAGTTTTCCATCGGCCCAGGACCGGACTCACCCCACCGAGTTTGTCCGGTCGACTCCGGGGTCTGCCGGTTACGAAAAACCGGAAAACGTCAAAACCGGTTTGAACCGGTTAACCGGTTCAAGCGGTCAGCCAGGAGCAAAACCGATGGCGCCATTCGATCAAGCGCCCTTCCAAACCCCCGGAGTGCCCAATCCGGTGTCGGCCCCGCTGATGGTCGACGCGCCACGAGAGCTGGACTTTCGGAAAACTTTCCGGGCGTTCGGAAAACCAAGCAAGTGGACGGCGCGTCGCTCTTCGCTTCATCTCGTAAGCGCTCCACGGGGACTCCACGGCGACTCCACGGAGACCGCGGAAATTCTCACGCTTTGCATTTCTTTTTTTTTGTTTTAAATTAAATTTTTTTTTTTTTAAACCACACATTTCCAACCCAAATACACCGTCACGCGTCAACATTTCTAGATAGGCCGTTGAAGGTTTTCCATTTTCCCAGGCCAGGACTCACCGTACCGAGTCTGTCCGGTCGACTCCGGGGACTGCCGGTTACGGAAAACCGGAAAACGTCAAAACCGGTCCGAACCGGTTAACCGGTTCAATCGGTCAGCCAGGAGCAAAACCGATGGCGCCATTCGATTGGGCACCCTTCCACACCCCCGGAGTGCCCAATCCGGTGTCGGCCCCGCTGATGGTCGACGCGCCACGAGAGCTGGACTTTCGGAAAACTTTCCGGGCGTTCGGAAAACCAAGCAAGTGGACGGCGCGTCGCTCTTCGCTTCATCTCGTAAGCGCTCCACGGGGATTCCACGGCGACTCCACGGAGACCGCGGAAATTCTCACGCTTTGCATTTCTTTTTTTTTGTTTTAAATTTAAATTTTTTTTTTTAAAACCACACATTTCCAACCCAAATACACCGTCACGCGTCAACATTTCTAGATAGGCCGTTGAAGGTTTTCCATTGGACCAGGCCCGTACTCACCGTACCGAGTCTGTCCGGTCGACTCCGGGGTCTGCCGGTTACGGAAAACCGGAAAACGTCAAAACCAGTCCGAACCGGTTAACCGGTTCAAGCGGTCAGCCAGGAGCAAAACCGATGGCGCCATTCGATCGGCGCCCTTCCAAACACCCGGAGTGCCCAATCCGGTGTCGGCCCCGCTGACGGTCGAGGCACCACGAGAGCTGGACTTTCGGAAAACTTCCCGGGCGTTCGGAAAACCAAGCAAGTGGACGGCGCGTCGCTCTTCGCTTCATCTCGTAAGCGCTCCACGGGGACTCCACGGCGACTCCACGGAGACCGCGGAAATTCTCACGCTTTGCATTTCTTTTTTTTTGTTTTAAATTTAATTATTTTTTTTTTAAAACCACACATTTCCAACCCAAATACACCGTCACGCGTCAACATTTCTAGATAGGCTGTTGATAGTTTTTCATCGGCCCAGGCCAGGACTCACCCCACCGAGTCTGTCCGGTCGACTCCGGGGTCTGCCGGTTACGGAAAACCGGAAAACATCAAAACCGGTCCGAACCAGATAACCGTTTCAAGCGGTCAGCCAGGAGCAAAACCGATGGCGCCATTCGATGGGGCTCCCTTCCAAACCCCCGGAGTGCCCAATCTGGTGTCGGCACCGCTGATGGTCGAGGCACCACGAGAGCTGGACTTTCTGAAAAACTTCCCGGGCGTTCGGAAAACCAAGCAAGTGTGGACGGCGCGCCTGCTCACCTCCACGAGGTCCGCGCCAGCGAGACTTATCCTCTCAAGTTTTCTCCGCTTTCTTTTGACGACGGTAGTTCGTCCACTTCGCTCGTTGGCGAAACGTTGCCGGCAGACTTGTCGAGAGAAATCGACAGAGTCCCAGCGGCCCAGAGCCGGCAACCAGCAGCAGCAGCCGCCGCGGCAGTCGTCGGTTGCTAAGCTAAGCTTTGCATTTTTTTTTTTTTTTTTTTGTTGTTTTTTTAAACAACAAACTTCCAACCCGAATACACCGTCACGCAACAACATTTCTAGATGGGCCGTTGAAGGTTTTCCATCGGCCCAGGCTCGGACTCACCCCACCGAGTCTGTCCGGTCGACTCCGGGGTCTGCCGGTTACGGAAAACCGGAAAACGTCAAAACCGGTCCGAACCGGTTAACCGGTTCAAGCGGTCAGCCAGGAGCAAAACCGATGGCGCCATTCGATCGGGCGCCCTTCCAAACCCCCGGAGTGCCCAATCCGGTGTCGGCCCCGCTGATGGTCGACGCGCCACGAGAGCTGGACTTTCGGAAAACTTTCCGGGCGTTCGGAAAACCAAGCAAGTGGACGGCGCGTCGCTCTTCGCTTCATCTCGTAAGCGCTCCACGGGGACTCCACGGCGACTCCACGGAGACCGCGGAAATTCTCACGCTTTGCATTTCTTTTTTTTTGTTTTAAATTTAAAATTTTTTTTTTTTAAAACCACACATTTCCAACCCAAATACACCGTCACGCGTCAACATTTCTAGATAGGCCGTTGAAGGTTTTCCATCGGCCCAGGCCCGGACTCACCCCACCGAGTCTGTCCGGTCGACTCCGGGGTCTGCCGGTTACGGAAAACCGGAAAACGTCAAAACCGGTCCGAACCGGTTAACTGGTTCAAGCGGTCAGCCAGGAGCAAAACCGATGGCGCCATTCGATCGGGCGCCCTTGCAAACCCCCGGAGTGCCCAATCCGGTGTCGGCCCCGCTGACGGTCGAGGCACCACGAGAGCTGGACTTTCGGAAAACTTCCCGGGCGTTCGGAAAACCAAGCAAGTGTGGACGGCGCGCCTGCTCACCTCCACGAGGTCCGCGCCAGCGAGACTTATCCTCTCAAGTTTTCTCCGCTTTCTTTTGACGACGGTAGTTCGTCCACTTCGCTCGTTGGCGAAACGTTGCCGGCAGACTTGTAGAGAGAAATCGACAGAGTCCCAGCGGCCCAGAGCCGGCAACCAGCAGCAGCAGCAGCCGCCGCGGCAGTCGTCGGTTGCTAAGGTAAGCTTTGCATTTCTTTTTTTTTTTTGGTTGTTTTTTTAAACAACAAATTTCCAACCCAAATAGACCGTCACGCAACAACATTTCTAGATGGGCCGTTGAAAGTTTTCCATCGGCCCAGGACCGGACTCACCCCACCGAGTTTGTCCGGTCGACTCCGGGGTCTGCCGGTTACGAAAAACCGGAAAACGTCAAAACCGGTTTGAACCGGTTAACCGGTTCAAAAGGTCAGCCAGGAGCAAAACCGATGGCGCCATTCGATCAAGCGCCCTTCCAAACCTCCGGAGTGCCCAATCCGGTGTCGGCCCCGCTGATGGTCGACGCGCCACGAGAGCTGGACTTTCGGAAAACTTTCCGGGCGTTCGGATAACCAAGCAAGTGGACGGCGCGTCGCTCTTCGCTTCATCTCGTAAGCGCTCCACGGGGACTCCACGGCGACTCCACGGAGACCGCGGAAATTCTCACGCTTTGCATTTCTTTTTTTTTGTTTTAAATTAAAAATTTTTTTTTTTTAAACCACACATTTCCAACCAAAATACACCGTCACGCGTCAACATTTCTAGATAGGCCGTTGAAGGTTTTCCATTTTCCCAGGCCAGGACTCACCGTACCGAGTCTGTCCGGTCGACTCCGGGGTCTGCCGGTTACGGAAAACCGGAAAACGTCAAAACCAGTCCGAACCGGTTAACCGGTTCAATCGGTCAGCCAGGAGCAAAACCGATGGCGCCATTCGATTGGGCACCCTTCCACACCCCCGGAGTGCCCAATCCGGTGTCGGCCCCGCTGACGGTCGAGGCACCACGAGAGCTGGACTTTCGGAAAACTTCCCGGGCGTTCGGAAAACCAAGCAAGTGTGGACGGCGCGCCTGCTCACCTCCACGAGGTCCGCGCCAGCGAGACTTATCCTCTCAAGTTTTCTCCGCTTTCTTTTGACGACGGTAGTTCGTCCACTTCGCTCGTTGGCGAAACGTTGCCGGCAGACTTGTAGAGAGAAATCGACAGAGTCCCAGCGGCCCAGAGCCGGCAACCAGCAGCAGCAGCAGCCGCCGCGGCAGTCGTCGGTTGCTAAGGTAAGCTTTGCATTTTTTTTTTTTTTTTGGTTGTTTTTTTAAACAACAAACTTCCAACCCAAATACACCGTCACGCAACAACATTTCTAGATGGGCCGTTGAAGGTTTTCCATCGGCCCAGGCTCGGACTCACCCCACCGAGTCTGTCCGGTCGACTCCGGGGTCTGCCGGTTACGGAAAACCGGAAAACGTCAAAACCGGTCCGAACCGGTTAACCGGTTCAAGCGGTCAGCCAGGAGCAAAACCGATGGCGCCATTCGATCGGGCGCCCTTCCAAACCCCCGGAGTGCCCAATCCGGTGTCGGCCCCGCTGATGGTCGACGCGCCACGAGAGCTGGACTTTCGGAAAACTTTCCGGGCGTTCGGAAAACCAAGCAAGTGGACGGCGCGTCGCTCTTCGCTTCATCTCGTAAGCGCTCCACGGGGACTCCACGGCGACTCCACGGAGACCGCGGAAATTCTCACGCTTTGCATTTCTTTTTTTTTGTTTTAAATTTAAATTTTTTTTTTTTAAAACCACACATTTCCAACCCAAATACACCGTCACGCGTCAACATTTCTAGATAGGCCGTTGAAGGTTTTCCATTGGCCCAGGCCCGGACTCACCCCACCGAGTCTGTCCGGTCGACTCCGGGGTCTGCCGGTTACGGAAAACCGGAAAACGTCAAAACCGGTCCGAACCGGTTAACCGGTTCAAGCGGTCAGCCAGGAGCAAAACCGATGGCGCCATTCGATCGGGCGCCCTTCCAAACCCCCGGAGTGCCCAATCCGGTGTCGGCCCCGCTGATGGTCGACGCGCCACGAGAGCTGGACTTTCGGAAAACTTTCCGGGCGTTCGGAAAACCAAGCAAGTGGACGGCGCGTCGCTCTTCGCTTCATCTCGTAAGCGCTCCACGGGGACTCCACGGCGACTCCACGGAGACCGCGGAAATTCTCACGCTTTGCATTTCTTTTTTTTTGTTTTAAATTTAAATTTTTTTTTTTTAAAACCACACATTTCCAACCCAAATACACCGTCACGCGTCAACATTTCTAGATAGGCCGTTGAAGGTTTTGCATTGGCCCATGCCCGGACTCACCCTACCGAGTCTGTCCGGTCGACTCCGGGGTCTGCCGGTTACGGAAAACCGGAAAACGTCAAAACCGGTCCGAACCGGTTAACCGGTTCAAGCGGTCAGCCAGGAGCAAAACCGATGGCGCCATTCGATCGGGCGCCCTTCCAAACCCCCGGAGTGCCCAATCCGGTGTCGGCCCCGCTGATGGTCGACGCGCCACGAGAGCTGGACTTTCGGAAAACTTTCCGGGCGTTCGGAAAACCAAGCAAGTGGACGGCGCGTCGCTCTTCGCTTCATCTCGTAAGCGCTCCACGGGGACTCCACGGCGACTCCACGGAGACCGCGGAAATTCTCACGCTTTGCATTTCTTTTTTTTTGTTTTAAATTTAAATTTTTTTTTTTTAAAACCACACATTTCCAACCCAAATACACCGTCACGCGTCAACATTTCTAGATAAGCCGTTGAAGGTTTTCCATTGGCCCAGGCCCGGACTCACCGTACCGAGTCTGTCCGGTCGATTCCGGGGTCTGCCGGTTACGGAAAACCGGAAAACGTCAAAACCGGTCCGAACCGGTTAACCGGTTCAATCGGTCAGCCAGGAGCAAAACCGATGGCGCCATTCGATCGGGCGCCCTTCCACACCTCCGGAGTGCCTAATCCGGTGTGAGCCAAGATGATGGTCGACGCGCCACGAGAGCTGGACTTTCGGAAAACTTTCCGGGCGTTCGGAAAACCAAGCAAGTGGACGGCGCGTCACTCTTCGCTTAATCTCGTAAGCGCTCCACGGGGACTCCACGGCGACTCCACGGAGACCGCGGAAATTCTCACGCTTTGCATTTCTTTTTTTTTGTTTTAAATTTAATTTTTTTTTTTTAAAACCACACATTTCCAACCCAAATACACCGTCACGCGTCAACATTTCTAGATAAGCCGTTGAAGGTTTTCCATTAACCCAGGCCCGGACTCACCGTACCGAGTCTGTCCGGTCGATTCCGGGGTCTGCCGGTTACGGAAAACCGGAAAACGTTAAAACCGGTTCGAACCGGTTAACCGGTTCAATCGGTCAGTCAGGAGCAAATCCGATGGCGCCATTCGATCGGGCGCCCTTCCACACTCCGGAGTGCCCATTCCGGTGTCGGCCCCGCTGATGGTCGACGCGCCACGAGAGCTGGACTTTCGGAAAACTTTCCGGGCGATTGGAAAACAAAGCAAGTGGACGGCGCGTCGCTCTTCGCTTCATCTCGTAAGCGCTCCACGGGGACTCCACGGCGACTCCACGGAGACCGCGGAAATTCTCATGCTTTGCATTTCTTTTTTTTTGTTTTAAATTTAAAATTTTTTTTTTTTAAAACCACACATTTCCAACCCAAATACACCGTCACGCGTCAACATTTCTAGATAGGCCGTTGAAGGTTTTCCATTGGACCAGGCCTGGACTCACCCTACCGAGTCTGTCCGGTCGACTCCGGGGTCTGCCGGTTACGGAAAACCGGAAAACGTCAAAACCGGTCCGAACCGGTTAACCGGTTCAAGCGGTCAGCCAGGAGCAAAACCGATGGCGCCATTCGATCTGGCGCCTTTCCAAACCCCCGGAGTGCCCAATCCGGTGTCGGCACCGCTGATGGTCGAGGCACCACGAGAGCTGGACTTTCGGAAAACTTCCCGGGCGTTCGGAAAACCAAGCAAGTGTGGACGGCGCGCCTGCTCACC
>CAXITT010002050.1:10492-23666 GCA_964033795.1 Lymnaea stagnalis
AATTCTAGTCTGTTGCTCCCACTCTTTTAAAGCTTCGTTTCCCTATAATTCTAGTCTGTTGCTCCAAATCTTTTAAAGCTTCGTTTCCCTATAATTCTACTATGTTGCTCCCACTCTTTTAAAGCTTCGTTTCCTTATAATTCTACTTGGTTGCTACCACCATTTTAAAGATTCGTTTCCTTATAATTCTACTTTGTTGCTACCACCATTTTAAAGATTCGTTTCCCTATAATTCTACTATGTTGCTCCAATTTTTTTAAAGCTTCGTTTCCCTATAATTCTAGTCTGTTGCTCCAACTCTTTTAAAGCTTCGTTTCCCTATAGATCTAGTCTGTTGCTCCAACTCTTTTTTAAGCTTCGTTTCCCTATAATTCTAGTCTGTTGCTCCAACTCTTTTAAAGCTTCGTTTCCCAATAGATCTAGTCTGTTGCTCCAACTCTTTTAAAGCTTCGTTTCCCTATAATTCTAGTCTGTTGCTCCAAATCTTTTAAAGATTCGTTTCCTTATAATCCTACTATGTTGCTCCAACTCTTTTAAAGTTTCGTTTCCCTATTATTCTACTCTGTTGCTCCCACTCTTTTAAAGATTCGTTTCCTTATAATTCTACTATTTTACTTCCACTCTTTTAAAGCTTCGTTTCCCTATTATTCTACTCTGTTGCTCCCACTCTTTTAAAGATTCGTTTCCTTATAATTCTACTATGTTCCTCCCACTCTTTTAAAGCTTCGTTTCCTTATAATGCTACTATGTTGCTTCAACTCTTTTAAAGCTTCGTTTCCCTATAATTCTAATATGTTGCTCCCACTCTTTTAAAGATTCGTTTCCCTATAATTCTACTATGTTGCTCCAACTCTTTTAAAGCTTCGTTTCCCTATAATTCTACTCTGTTGCTCCCACTCTTTTAAACATTCGTTTCCTTATTATTCTACTATGTTGCGCCCACTCTTTTAAAGCTTCGTTTCACTATAAATCTACTATGTTGCTACCAATCTTTTAAAGCCTCTTTTCCCTATAATTCTACTATGTTGCTACCAATCTTTTAAAGCTTAGTTTCCCTATAGTTCTACTATGTTGCTACCAATCTTTTGAAGATTCGTTTCCCTATAATTCTACTATTTGCTTCCAATCTTTTAAAGATTCGTTTCCCTATAATTCTACTATATTGCTTCCACTATTTTAAAGCTTCGTTTCCCTATAATTCTACCATTTTGCTTCCATTCTTTTAAAGATTCGTTTCCCTATAATTCTACTATGTTGCTCCAACTCTTTTAAAACGTCGTTTCCTTATAATTCTACTATGTTGCTACCAATCTTTTAAAGCTTCATTTCCCTATAATTCTACTATGTTGCTACTAATCTTTTAAAGCCTCGTTTCCCTATAATTCTACTATGTTGCTGCAACTCTTTTAAAGCTTCGTTTCACTATAGAACTACTAGGTTGCTGCCAATCTTTTAAAGCTTCATTTCACTATGAATCTACTATGTTGCTACCAATCTTTTAAAGCCTCTTTTCCCTATAATTCTACTATGTTGCTACCAATCTTTTAAAGCTTAGTTTCCCTATAGTTCTACTATGTTGCTACCAATCTTTTGAAGATTCGTTTCCCTATAATTCTACTATGTTGCTACCAATCTTTTAAAGATTCGTTTCCCTATAAATCTACTATGTTGCTCCCGCTCTTTTAAAGTTTCGTTTCCCTATAATGCTACTATGTTGCTACCAATCTTTTAAAGATTCGTTTCCCTATAATTCTACTATGTTGCTCCCGCTCTTTTAAAGTTTCGTTTCCCTATAATTCTACTATGTTGCTCCAACTCTTTTAAAGCTTCGTTTCCTTATAATTCTACTATGTTGCTCCAACTCTTTTAAAGCTTCGTTTCCTTATAATTCTACTATGTTGCTCCATTTCTCTTAAAGTTTCGTTTCCCTATAATTCTACTATGTTGCAACTAATCTTTTAAAGCCTCGTTTCCCTATAATTCTACTATGTTGCTCCAACTCTTTTAAAGCTTCGTTTCCTTATAATTCTACTATGTTGCTCCATTTCTCTTAAAGTTTCGTTTCCCTATAATTCTACTATGTTGCAACTAATCTTTTAAAGCCTCGTTTCCCTATAATTCTACTATGTTGCTGCAACTCTTTTAAAGCTTCGTTTCACTATAGAACTACTAGGTTGCTACCAATCTTTTAAAGCTTCATTTCACTATAAATCTACTATGTTGCTACCAATCTTTTAAAGCCTCTTTTCCCTATAATTCTACTATGTTGCTACCAATCTTTTAAAGCTTAGTTTCCCTATAGTTCTACTATGTTGCTACCAATCTTTTGAAGATTCGTTTCCCTATAATTCTACTATTTGCTACCAATCTTTTAAAGATTCGTTTCCCTATAATTCTACTATGTTGCTCCCACTCTTTTAAAGATTCCTTTCCCTATAATTCTACTATGTTGCTCGAACTATTTTTAAAGCTTCGTTTCCCTATAATTCTACTATGTTGCTCCTACTCTTTTAAAGATTCCTTTCCCTATAATTCTACTATGTTGCTCGAACTCTTTTTAAAGCTTCGTTTCCCTATAATTCTACTATGTTGCTCCAACTCTTTTAAAGCTTCGTTTCCTTAAAATTCTACTATGTTGCTCCCACTCTTTTAAAGATTCCTTTCCCTATAATTCTACTATGTTGCTCGAACTCTTTTTAAAGCTTCGTTTCCCTATAATTCTAATATGTTGCTCCCACTCTTTTAAAGATTCGTTTCCCTATAATACTACTATGTTGCTCCAACTCTTTTAAAGCTTCGTTTACCTATAATTCTACTATGTTGCTCCCACTCTTTTAAAGATTCGTTTCCCTATAATTCTACTATGTTGCTCCCACTCTTTTAAAGCTTCGTTTCCCTATAATTCTAGTCTGTTGCTCCCACTCTTTTAAAGCTTCGTTTCCCTATAATTCTAGTCTGTTGCTCCAAATCTTTTAAAGCTTCGTTTACCTATAAATCTACTATGTTGCTCCAACTCTTTTAAAGCTTCGTTTCCCTATAATTCTACTATTTTGCCCCCACTCTTTTAAAGCTTCGTTTCCCTATAATTCTAGTCTGTTGCTCCAACTCTTTTAAAGCTTCGTTTCCCTAAAATTCTAGTCTGTTGCTCCCACTCTTTTAAAGCTTCGTTTCCCTATAATTCTAGTCTGTTGCTCCAAATCTTTTAAAGCTTCGTATACCTATAATTCTACTATGTTGCTCCAACTCTTTTAAAGCTTCGTTTACCTATAATTCTACTATGTTGCTCCCACTCTTTTAAAGCTTCGTTTCCCTATAATTCTAGTCTGTTGCTCCAACTCTTTTAAAGCTTCGTTTCCCTATAATTCTAGTCTGTTGCTCCCACTCTTTTAAAGCTTCGTTTCCCTATAATTCTAGTCTGTTGCTCCAAATCTTTTAAAGCTTCGTTTACCTATAATTCTACTATGTTGCTCCAACTCTTTTAAAGCTTCGTTTCCCTATAATTCTAGTATGTTGCTCCCACTCTTTTAAAGCTTCGTTTCCCTATAATTCTACTATGTTGCTCCCACTCTTTTAAAGCTTCGTTTCCCTATAATTCTACTATGTTGCTCCCACTCTTTTAAAGCTTCGTTTCCCTATAATTCTACTATGTTGCTCCCACTCTTTTAAAGCTTCGTTTCCCTATAATTCTACTATGTTGCTCCCACTCTTTTAAAGCTTCGTTTCCCTATAATTCTACTATGTTGCTCCAACTCTTTTAAAGCTTCGTTTCCCTATAATTCTACTATGTTGCTCCCACTCTTTTAAAGCTTCGTTTCCCTATAATTCTACTATGTTGCTCCAACTCTTTTAAAGCTTCGTTTCCCTATAATTCTACTATGTTGCTCCCACTCTTTTAAAGCTTCGTTTCCCTATAATTCTACTATGTTGCTCCAACTCTTTTAAAGCTTCGTTTCCCTATAATTCTACTATGTTGCTCCCACTCTTTTAAAGCTTCGTTTCCCTATAATTCTACTATGTTGCTCCAACTCTTTTAAAGCTTCGTTTCCCTATAATTCTACTATGTTGCTCCCACTCTTTTAAAGCTTCGTTTCCCTATAATTCTACTATGTTGCTCCAACTCTTTTAAAGCTTCGTTTCCCTATAATTCTACTATGTTGCTCCCACTCTTTTAAAGCTTCGTTTCCCTATAATTCTACTATGTTGCTCCAACTCTTTTAAAGCTTCGTTTCCCTATAATTCTACTATGTTGCTCCCACTCTTTTAAAGCTTCGTTTCCCTATAATTCTACTATGTTGCTCCAACTCTTTTAAAGCTTCGTTTCCCTATAATTCTACTATGTTGCTCCCACTCTTTTAAAGCTTCGTTTCCCTATAATTCTACTATGTTGCTCCAACTCTTTTAAAGCTTCGTTTCCCTATAATTCTACTATGTTGCTCCCACTCTTTTAAAGCTTCGTTTCCCTATAATTCTACTATGTTGCTCCAACTCTTTTAAAGCTTCGTTTCCCTATAATTCTACTATGTTGCTCCCACTCTTTTAAAGCTTCGTTTCCCTATAATTCTACTATGTTGCTCCAACTCTTTTAAAGCTTCGTTTCCCTATAATTCTACTATGTTGCTCCCACTCTTTTAAAGATTCGTTTCCCTATAATTCTAGTCTGTTGCTCCAACTCTTTTAAAGATTCGTTTCCCTATAATTCTACTCTGTTGCTCCCGCTCTTTTAAAGTTTCGTTTCCCTATAATTCTAGTCTGTTGCGCCCGCTCTTTTAAAGATTCGTTTCCTTATAATTCTACTATGTTCCTCCCACTCTTTTAAAGCTTCGTTTCCTTATAATGCTACTATGTTGCTCCAACTCTTTTAAAGCTTCGTTTCCCTATAATTCTACTATGTTGCTCCCACTCTTTTAAAGATTCGTTTCCCTATAATTCTACTATGTTGCTCCAATTTTTTTAAAGCTTCGTTTCCCTATAATTCTACTCTGTTGCTCCCACTCTTTTAAAGATTCGTTTCCTTATTATTCTACTATGTTGCGCCCACTCTTTTAAAGCTTCGTTTCCTTATAATTCTACAATGTTGCTACCAATCTTTCAAAGCTTCATTTCCTTATAAATCTACTATGTTGCTCCAACTCTTTTAAAGCTTCGTTTCCCTATAATTCGACACTGTTGCTCCAACTCTTTTAAAGCTTCGTTTCCCTATAATTCTACTATGTTGCTTCCACTATTTAAAAGCTTCGTTTCCCTATAATTCTACTCTGTTGCTCCAAATATTTTAAAACTTCGTTTCTCTATAATTCTACTATATTGCTTCCACTATTTTAAAGCTTCGTTTCCCTATAATTCTACTATTTTGCTTCCATTCTTTTAAAACTTCGTTTCCCTATAATTCTACTATGTTGCTTCCACTATTTTAAAGCTTTGTTTCCCTATAATTCTACTATTTTGCTTCCACTCTTTTAAAGATTCGTTTCCCTATAATTCTACTATGTTGCTTCCACTCTTTTAAAGCTTCGTTTCCCTATAATTCTACTATGTTGCTCCCACTCTTTTAAAGCTTCGTTTCCCTATAATTCTACTATGTTGCTCCCACTCTTTTAAAGCTTCGTTTCCCTATAATTCTACTATGTTGCTCCCACTCTTTTAAAGCTTCGTTTCCCTATAATTCTACTATGTTGCTCCCACTCTTTTAAAGCTTCGTTTCCCTATAATTCTACTATGTTGCTCCCACTCTTTTAAAGCTTCGTTTCCCTATAATTCTACTATGTTGCTCCCACTCTTTTAAAGCTTCGTTTCCCTATAATTCTACTATGTTGCTCCCACTCTTTTAAAGCTTCGTTTCCCTATAATTCTACTATGTTGCTCCCACTCTTTTAAAGCTTCGTTTCCCTATAATTCTACTATGTTGCTCCCACTCTTTTAAAGCTTCGTTTCCCTATAATTCTACTATGTTGCTCCCACTCTTTTAAAGCTTCGTTTCCCTATAATTCTACTATGTTGCTCCCACTCTTTTAAAGCTTCGTTTCCCTATAATTCTACTATGTTGCTCCCACTCTTTTAAAGCTTCGTTTCCCTATAATTCTACTATGTTGCTCCCACTCTTTTAAAGCTTCGTTTCCCTATAATTCTACTATGTTGCTCCCACTCTTTTAAAGCTTCGTTTCCCTATAATTCTACTATGTTGCTCCCACTCTTTTAAAGCTTCGTTTCCCTATAATTCTACTATGTTGCTCCCACTCTTTTAAAGCTTCGTTTCCCTATAATTCTACTATGTTGCTCCCACTCTTTTAAAGCTTCGTTTCCCTATAATTCTACTATGTTGCTCCCACTCTTTTAAAGCTTCGTTTCCCTATAATTCTACTATGTTGCTCCCACTCTTTTAAAGCTTCGTTTCCCTATAATTCTACTATGTTGCTCCCACTCTTTTAAAGCTTCGTTTCCCTATAATTCTACTATGTTGCTCCCACTCTTTTAAAGCTTCGTTTCCCTATAATTCTACTATGTTGCTCCCACTCTTTTAAAGCTTCGTTTCCCTATAATTCTACTATGTTGCTCCCACTCTTTTAAAGCTTCGTTTCCCTATAATTCTACTATGTTGCTCCCACTCTTTTAAAGCTTCGTTTCCCTATAATTCTACTATGTTGCTCCCACTCTTTTAAAGCTTCGTTTCCCTATAATTCTACTATGTTGCTCCCACTCTTTTAAAGCTTCGTTTCCCTATAATTCTACTATGTTGCTCCCACTCTTTTAAAGCTTCGTTTCCCTATAATTCTACTATGTTGCTCCCACTCTTTTAAAGCTTCGTTTCCCTATAATTCTACTATGTTGCTCCCACTCTTTTAAAGCTTCGTTTCCCTATAATTCTACTATGTTGCTCCCACTCTTTTAAAGCTTCGTTTCCCTATAATTCTACTATGTTGCTCCCACTCTTTTAAAGCTTCGTTTCCCTATAATTCTACTATGTTGCTCCCACTCTTTTAAAGCTTCGTTTCCCTATAATTCTACTATGTTGCTCCCACTCTTTTAAAGCTTCGTTTCCCTATAATTCTACTATGTTGCTCCCACTCTTTTAAAGCTTCGTTTCCCTATAATTCTACTATGTTGCTCCCACTCTTTTAAAGCTTCGTTTCCCTATAATTCTACTATGTTGCTCCCACTCTTTTAAAGCTTCGTTTCCCTATAATTCTACTATGTTGCTCCCACTCTTTTAAAGCTTCGTTTCCCTATAATTCTACTATGTTGCTCCCACTCTTTTAAAGCTTCGTTTCCCTATAATTCTACTATGTTGCTCCCACTCTTTTAAAGCTTCGTTTCCCTATAATTCTACTATGTTGCTCCCACTCTTTTAAAGCTTCGTTTCCCTATAATTCTACTATGTTGCTCCCACTCTTTTAAAGCTTCGTTTCCCTATAATTCTACTATGTTGCTCCCACTCTTTTAAAGCTTCGTTTCCCTATAATTCTACTATGTTGCTCCCACTCTTTTAAAGCTTCGTTTCCCTATAATTCTACTATGTTGCTCCCACTCTTTTAAAGCTTCGTTTCCCTATAATTCTACTATGTTGCTCCCACTCTTTTAAAGCTTCGTTTCCCTATAATTCTACTATGTTGCTCCCACTCTTTTAAAGCTTCGTTTCCCTATAATTCTACTATGTTGCTCCCACTCTTTTAAAGCTTCGTTTCCCTATAATTCTACTATGTTGCTCCCACTCTTTTAAAGCTTCGTTTCCCTATAATTCTACTATGTTGCTCCCACTCTTTTAAAGCTTCGTTTCCCTATAATTCTACTATGTTGCTCCCACTCTTTTAAAGCTTCGTTTCCCTATAATTCTACTATGTTGCTCCCACTCTTTTAAAGCTTCGTTTCCCTATAATTCTACTATGTTGCTCCCACTCTTTTAAAGCTTCGTTTCCCTATAATTCTACTATGTTGCTCCCACTCTTTTAAAGCTTCGTTTCCCTATAATTCTACTATGTTGCTCCCACTCTTTTAAAGCTTCGTTTCCCTATAATTCTACTATGTTGCTCCCACTCTTTTAAAGCTTCGTTTCCCTATAATTCTACTATGTTGCTCCCACTCTTTTAAAGCTTCGTTTCCCTATAATTCTACTATGTTGCTCCCACTCTTTTAAAGCTTCGTTTCCCTATAATTCTACTATGTTGCTCCCACTCTTTTAAAGCTTCGTTTCCCTATAATTCTACTATGTTGCTCCCACTCTTTTAAAGCTTCGTTTCCCTATAATTCTACTATGTTGCTCCCACTCTTTTAAAGCTTCGTTTCCCTATAATTCTACTATGTTGCTCCCACTCTTTTAAAGCTTCGTTTCCCTATAATTCTACTATGTTGCTCCCACTCTTTTAAAGCTTCGTTTCCCTATAATTCTACTATGTTGCTCCCACTCTTTTAAAGCTTCGTTTCCCTATAATTCTACTATGTTGCTCCCACTCTTTTAAAGCTTCGTTTCCCTATAATTCTACTATGTTGCTCCCACTCTTTTAAAGCTTCGTTTCCCTATAATTCTACTATGTTGCTCCCACTCTTTTAAAGCTTCGTTTCCCTATAATTCTACTATGTTGCTCCCACTCTTTTAAAGCTTCGTTTCCCTATAATTCTACTATGTTGCTCCCACTCTTTTAAAGCTTCGTTTCCCTATAATTCTACTATGTTGCTCCCACTCTTTTAAAGCTTCGTTTCCCTATAATTCTACTATGTTGCTCCCACTCTTTTAAAGCTTCGTTTCCCTATAATTCTACTATGTTGCTCCCACTCTTTTAAAGCTTCGTTTCCCTATAATTCTACTATGTTGCTCCCACTCTTTTAAAGCTTCGTTTCCCTATAATTCTACTATGTTGCTCCCACTCTTTTAAAGCTTCGTTTCCCTATAATTCTACTATGTTGCTCCCACTCTTTTAAAGCTTCGTTTCCCTATAATTCTACTATGTTGCTCCCACTCTTTTAAAGCTTCGTTTCCCTATAATTCTACTATGTTGCTCCCACTCTTTTAAAGCTTCGTTTCCCTATAATTCTACTATGTTGCTCCCACTCTTTTAAAGCTTCGTTTCCCTATAATTCTACTATGTTGCTCCCACTCTTTTAAAGCTTCGTTTCCCTATAATTCTACTATGTTGCTCCCACTCTTTTAAAGCTTCGTTTCCCTATAATTCTACTATGTTGCTCCCACTCTTTTAAAGCTTCGTTTCCCTATAATTCTACTATGTTGCTCCCACTCTTTTAAAGCTTCGTTTCCCTATAATTCTACTATGTTGCTCCCACTCTTTTAAAGCTTCGTTTCCCTATAATTCTACTATGTTGCTCCCACTCTTTTAAAGCTTCGTTTCCCTATAATTCTACTATGTTGCTCCCACTCTTTTAAAGCTTCGTTTCCCTATAATTCTACTATGTTGCTTTCACTCTTTTAAAGATTCGTTTCCATATAATTCTAGTATGTTGCTTCCACTATTATAAAGCCTCGTTTCCCTATAATTCTACTCTGTTGCTCCCAATATTTTAAAGCTTCGTTTCCCTATAATTCTACTCTGTTGCTCCCACCTTTTTAAAGCTTTGTTTCCTTATAATTCTACTATGTTCCTTCCACTTTTTTAAAGCTTCGTTTCATTATAATTCTACTATGTTGCTTTCACTCTTTTAAAGCTTCGTTTCCTTATAATTCTAATATGTTGCTTCCACTCTTTAAAGCTTCGTTTCCTTATAATTCTACTATGTTGCTCCCACTCTTTTAAAACTTCGTTTCCCTATAATTCTACTCTGCTGCTCCCACTATTTTTAAGCTTCGTTTCCCTATAATTCTACTCTGTTGCTCCCGCTCTTTTAAAGATTCGTTTCCTTATAATTCTACTATGTTCCTTCCATTTTTTTAAAGCTTCGTTTCCTTATAATTCTACTCTGTTCCTACTAATCTTTTAAAGCTTCGTTTCCCTTTAGTTCTACTATCTTGCTACCAATCTTTTGAAGATTTTTTTCCCTATAAGTCTGCTATGTTGCTACCAATCTTTGAAAGATTCGTTTCCCTATAGTTCTACTATGTTGCTACCAATCTTTTAAAGCTTCGTTTCCCTATAATTCTACTATGTTTCTTCCACTATTTTAAAGCTTCGTTAACCTATAATTCTACTCTGTTGCTCCCACTCTTTTAAAGCTTCGTTTCCTTATAATTCTACTCTGTTGCTCCCACTCTTTTAAAGCTTCGTTTCCCTATAATTCTACTATGTTGCTACCACTATTTTAAAGATTCGTTTCCCTATAATTCTACTATGTTGCTTCCACCATTTTAAAGCTTTGTTTCCCTATAATTCTACTCTGTTGCTCCCACTCTTTTAAAGATTCGTTTCCTTATAATTCTACTATGTTGCTTCCACTCTTCTAAAGCTTCGTTTCCCTATAATTCTACGATGTTACTTCCACTCTTTTAAAGGTTCGTTTCCTTATAATTCTACTTTGTTGCTCCATCTCTTTTAAAGCTTCGTTTCCCTATAATTCTACTATGTTGCTCCCACTCTTTTAAAGCTTCGTTTCCCTATAATTCTACTATGTTGCTCCCACTCTTTTAAAGCTTCGTTTCCCTATAATTCTACTATGTTGCTCCCACTCTTTTAAAGCTTCGTTTCCCTATAATTCTACTATGTTGCTTCCACTCTTTTAAAGCTTCGTTTCCTTATAATTCTACTATGTTGCTTCCACTCTTTTAAAGCTTCGTTTCCTTATAATTCTACTATGTTGCTTCCACTCTTTTAAAGCTTCGTTTCCTTATAATTCTACTATGTTGCTTCCACTCTTTTAAAGCTTCGTTTCCTTATAATTCTACTATGTTGCTTCCACTCTTTTAAAGCTTCGTTTCCTTATAATTCTACTATGTTGCTTCCACTCTTTTAAAGCTTCGTTTCCTTATAATTCTACTATGTTGCTTCCACTCTTTTAAAGCTTCGTTTCCTTATAATTCTACTATGTTGCTTCCACTCTTTTAAAGCTTCGTTTCCTTATAATTCTACTATGTTGCTTCCACTCTTTTAAAGCTTCGTTTCCTTATAATTCTACTATGTTGCTTCCACTCTTTTAAAGCTTCGTTTCCTTATAATTCTACTATGTTGCTTCCACTCTTTTAAAGCTTCGTTTCCTTATAATTCTACTATGTTGCTTCCACTCTTTTAAAGCTTCGTTTCCTTATAATTCTACTATGTTGCTTCCACTCTTTTAAAGCTTCGTTTCCTTATAATTCTACTATGTTGCTTCCACTCTTTTAAAGCTTCGTTTCCTTATAATTCTACTATGTTGCTTCCACTCTTTTAAAGCTTCGTTTCCTTATAATTCTACTATGTTGCTTCCACTCTTTTAAAGCTTCGTTTCCTTATAATTCTACTATGTTGCTTCCACTCTTTTAAAGCTTCGTTTCCTTATAATTCTACTATGTTGCTTCCACTCTTTTAAAGCTTCGTTTCCTTATAATTCTACTATGTTGCTTCCACTCTTTTAAAGCTTCGTTTCCTTATAATTCTACTATGTTGCTTCCACTCTTTTAAAGCTTCGTTTCCTTATAATTCTACTATGTTGCTTCCACTCTTTTAAAGCTTCATTTCCTTATAATTCTACTATGTTGCTCCCACTCTTTTAAAGCTTCGTTTCCCTATAAATCTACTATGTTGCTCCCACTATTTTTAAGCTTCGTTTCCCTATAATTCTCCTCTGTTGCTCAAACTCTTTTAAAGCTTCGTTTCCCTATAAATCTACTATGTTGCTCCCACTATTTTTAAGCTTCGTTTCCCTATAATTCTCCTCTGTTGCTCCAACTCTTTTAAAGCTTCGTTTCCTTATAATTCTACTATGTTTCTTCCACTCTTTTAAAGCTTCGTTTCCTTATAATTCTACTATGTTGCTTCCACTCTTTTAAAGCTTCGTTTCCTTATAATTCTACTATGTTGCTCCCACTCTTTTAAAGCTTCGTTTCCCTATAAATCTACTATGTTGCTCCCACTATTTTAAAGCTTCGTTTCCCTATAATTCTACTCTGTTGCTCCCACTCTTCTAAAGCTTCGTTTCCCTATAATTCTACTATGTAGCTTCCACTCTTTTAAAGCTTCGTTTCCTTTTAATTCTACTATGTTGCTCCCACTCTTTTAAAGCTTCGTTTCCCTATAAATCTACTATGTTGCTCCCACTATTTTAAAGCTTCGTTTCCCTATAATTCTCCTCTGTTGCTCCAACTCCTTTAAAGCTTCGTTTCCTTATAATTCTACTATGTTGCTTCCACTCTTTTAAAGCTTCGTTTCCTTATAATTCTACTATGTTGCTTCCACTCTTTTAAAGCTTCGTTTCCTTATAATTCTACTATGTTGCTTCCACTCTTTTAAAGCTTCGTTTCCTTATAATTCTACTATGTTGCTCCCACTCTTTTAAAGATTCGTTTCCCTATAATTCTACTATGTTGCTTCCACTCTTTTAAAGATTCATTTCCCTATAATTCTACTCTGTTGCTTCCACTCTTTTAAAGATTCGTTTCCCTAAAATTCTACTCTGTTGCTTCAACTCTTTTAAAGATTCGTTTCCCTAAAATTCTACTCTGTTGCTCCCGCTCTTTTAAAGATTCGTTTCCTTATAATTCTAATATGTTGCTCCCACTCTTTTAAAGCTTCGTTTCCCTATAAATCTACTATGTTGCTCAAACTCTTTTAAAGCTTCGTTTCCCTATAATTCTACACTATTGCTCCAACTCTTTTACAGCTTCGTTTCCCTATAATTTTACTATGTTGCTTCCACTCTTTTAAAAATTCGTTTCCCTATAATTCTACTATGTTGCTACCAATCTTTTAAAGATTTGTTTCCCTATAATTCTATTATGTTGCTACCAATCTTTTAAAGATTCGTTTCCCTATAGTTCTACTATGTTGCTACCAATCTTTTGAAGCTTCGTTTCCCTATAATTCTACTATGTTGATCCCACTATTTTAAAGCTCCGTTTCCCTATAATTCTACTATGTTGCTCCCACTCTTTTAAAGCTTCGTTTCCCTATAATTCTACTATGTTGCTTTCACTCTTTTAAAGATTCGTTTCCCTATAATTCTACTATGTTGCTCAAACTCTTTTAAAGATTCATTTCCCTATAATTCTACTATGTTGCTACAACGCTTTTAAAGATTCGTTTCCCTATAATTCTACTATGTTGCT
>CAXITT010002052.1:7000-23556 GCA_964033795.1 Lymnaea stagnalis
GTAAAAGGAACTGAGCAAACCTGAAAAAAGATGCATTGTTACGCTGCATCCCCTATTCAGAAAATTAAAAAAATATAGTCGTGTTGTTTACTAAGGCTGGCTAAACAACCCCCCTCCCCAGATTAAACAAGATTTTTGGAAATACATGGGAGTGCTGAAAGTTTTAAAAGAAATTTAAGCTATACTGTGTTATGTTTTACAAAGGCAAATGTATATGATGGACAGTGACGACCAGCACAAACGGTAAACAACTTCTTCAAATCACTACAGTCTAAACTTTAACATGTTTTTAGGTTTTCATTCTAAAATATAGCCTATACTATAATAAGGGAAGATAAAAATGTTTTAATTATCACATTTTTTTAATAAAATAAAATAGCTTTCAATTAAGACATGGATTTGTTTATTCATGCATACAGCACAACTAGCAGCATTTAATAGGAATCCTATCAGTGATCAGCATTATAGATAAGGAACTGATCACAGAAAAGGTACTAGAAGGGAACAACAATTTAAAGGGATGCTATATGGCTTTTATGGAGGAGCCAATGAGGATTACAAACTACCACAAGAACTGTACCCTTTGGGAAGCCAACCAACTATGAAACAAAAAGTGTGATCTTTACCATGAAAAATAATAAAGCCCCAGGAATACCTTATCACTGTGGAACTTATAAAACTAAGTGAAAACAAACTGCATAGACAAATATAGAGATTCATATCAAGAATTTGGCAGGAAGAAGAGAAATGCCAAATAAAAAGGGGTACTGCGCTCAATTCACATGAGAGGATCTAAACTGGAATGCTCAAATTACAGAGGAATCTTCCTAATTAATGTAACCTACAAAATCATCAACAAATTAATAGCAAGAAAACTGAAAAGGTTTACTGAACATATTCTAGGTGACTATCAATTTGAATTCAGACAGAATAGACCCACCACAGATCATATTTTGACCACCAGATGTCTCCAGAAGAAATGCTAAGAATACAACATCCCCATACACCAACCATATGTGGACTACACAACAGCTTAGACAGGAAATATCTGCAAAGTGCACTATAGAAACTTGGAGTTTCTAACTATAGAAACTTGGAGTTTCTAACAATACAAACTTGGAGTTTCTAACTATAGAAACTTGGAGTTTCTAACAAGCTTACCTGGTTTATACATGACGATGGCTACCTCCAAAAAAGAATCAAAGTACAGGAAGAGTACTTGAGGAACTTTCATATTAATCAGGGCCACTGAGTCAAGGACACTCACTGGCATGTATCATATTTAACATCCCTTTAGAAAGCGTTATGAGAAACAAACAACTTCCAGAGAAACATTCATGTGAGCACAGGATGAACTATCACAAACAATGTATCAGAATCTCAACCATCAGGACACCAACCAACTTTAAAAAGCCCAACCAGTGCAGTACCTGGCATATGCAGACAACATAGCTTTACCAGGGAGAAGCAGCATTGATATAATTTAAGCATTCCATGAATTAGAAGAGTTACCTCTAAAGGTAAATGAAACGAATACAAAGTGTATGTTAATGTCACGTATCAGAGACACAGGTGACAAAGTCAAAGTAAACAAGCACACCAGAGAGAGTGTGAGTGAGCGAGAGAGACAGATGAAATAATGACAGAGATGAAAGAAAGGATAAAAGCAGGCCATTCTTATTTCGGCCTACACGAGCTACAACTAGGAAGCAGAAATCTCTCAAGGAAAACTATGATGGCCCTAAACACAACTTTTATTATCATAAGACCAATGGTAATGCAAAACAGCCAGACAAAAGAAGAGAACCTGTTCAATATCTGGAAAATCCTCAGAAAAATATACAGTCCAGTGTTAGATAATGATGGATGGGTATATATATCCCCTGGGGCTCTGGTTGACAAATTTGTAGTGGCTTGCTGGCTAAAGAGGTGCTGCCCCCCAGCGCTAGACTGGGACCAAAACCACCATTATTGCGTGAGCCTGTGCTGGCAGACAAAGAGTGTGCATAGTATCTGCCGAAAATGGAAGCACTTAAAGGGCTACCAGCTGTGGAAAATCTGCAGCTGGAAATAAAACAGCAGATACGAGGCATGAGGTGAGTAGTGGCAACTCATGCCAATGGTTCTATTTACATAGCAGTTAAAGTAGTTGTACCTAGGCAACCGTTTCGTCCCAGCTGCTTCGTAAATTAGTTTCAAGGTAGAAACCCACTGTAGAAATCTGTATCCAACGGCGTCGGGCGTTCCCAGGGATGGGCAGGGTAAGATTTTAGGATGTAAATACACCATCCCGACTCCTGATGCTGTGAGAGAAGCGTCACCAGCCTACCGGATGTCCTTGTGCTGGGGTGACCTCCACTGGTAGTCAATGGAGTGAGTGCGGGCTGGGACTGTCCTGGCAAAGGGAAATCCCCAACGTTCCGCTACCCAGCCCGATAACTCAGGCTTGGGGAGTGAGGGTGTGTGTGCTTTGGGGAGGGCATAAAGAGCTAATGTACTAGCTCGACAGCCCGCTGATGCAATTTCCTAATGAACATTTTCAGTACCGGAACCATCCGTAGTTGCTGCAATTTAAAGGTGCAGGCTGCTTTGGGCAAGAAACCTTGAGAGGATATTAGATTGTAGAGCAGCAAAAGTGATCTACAGACAGAAGCCTAGGGGTTAACGGCTCATCCGTCGACCAAGACTGATATGGATTGAGTTGTAAAGGACTAAAATCACCTGGAAGGTGTAAAGTCATGGATCAGCTTAAAAGGGAGGATGTTGTAGAGCAGACAAGCAGACAAGGCCCCTATGATGGGCTGTAGCACCTATGATGATGATAAAGTCTGAATGGAAGGATGTCGTGAAACAGGCCAGGGCCCTACTAATGATCAGCATTAACAAATTGATCTGTTTATCTATCTCTATTTCTCCCATTTAGCGGCATATTTATTATTAAAATTATTTAATTTGAATTTTTGGATGATGTTTAAGAATGATAAGAATGATCAACACATAATTAAGTCTAGACATGGCTATAAATCAAAATTCAGCATGTACTGTAGATCCCTATTCAAAGGCCTATTTACACAAAAAAATATTTCAACGGTATAAGTGGGCCTTTGATGCGGTCACAGAAGGTTTTCACCAGGTACATTGATTCTATTATAGAAAACAATAAGATTGTGTCTGTGTGTGAGCATATGACTGATTCTGTTCAGTGTGGTTACGGTATATATATGTAGAAAAGTGAAGTGAGTCGCTGTTATACATAATACTGAATGTTTAATAGTTTTAAGTCTTTTTAATAAGCAATTAGCATTTTTAAGGTTTCGATGAAAACCTTTAAAATAATTTCCCAGCCAAAACTGAAAGAGTACACTAATAAGCAGATTACACACTTTTCAGGGTTTTCCTGGCGAAAACTAAGATTGTGGTCGGCTTATGATCCATTGGGAATAAATTTCCAAGATCCCAATAATGGCAAGTTACCTCAAGATTATTACCCAGCGCGATAAATCAAGCGTCAAGTTAAAATGTAAAAAAATAAAACCACAATTTTTTTTTTAAAAATTAGTGCAATGGGTAATGAAAAATAAATAGAATAAAAAGGACTGGATTTACCTGAAGTAAAATGTTGACCAGTCATTGTCCTGGCATGTTATGATTCCTCCTGCACATTCATCATAAGAGCAGCTGTGAATTCTAGCAGTGATGGGGGTCTTCAAGTGATCTCTGTGAAAACAACAACTTTAACCTGGAAGTAAAATAATACATTAATAAGTAGAAGACAGAAACTTTATTATATTAGAGCGCAAGCTTGCATTAATATGAAGACAATATCCTATGAACACTTTTAACCTGAAAGTTATCATCATAAAAAGTACCCAAAAAATTAATCACACACTTGGTGTAATCATTGCTTTTACACCAGCCATGTTTAGATATGTGTTTCGACAAAAAATTCCTGGTTTTCTAAGGAAAAGTTGAATAGCTGTTTATTTAATCTATTAAATAGTTAAAGTCCAAACACTATTGGAATTAGGGAGGTGGTGTTAAATGAACAAAAGAAAACCTTCAAAAAGGTCACGTCAAGCTCAGTGCAAGATTTTAACTACAACTGCATTACAGTAGTGAAGCTTTAAAAATTTAAATAAGATTTTTTGTCACAGATCAATGGTAATATAATTCTAACCTGCAAGATGTAACTCTTGATTATTATTATTACTATGATTTTAACCAAAAAAATGTACCGGTATGCTATAGCGACAGATGAATCTAAATATAAGAAGCAATCCATCTAAATAGCTCTTTTGCATTTTTTAATTATTTCTTTTACAGCAAAAAATGCACTCAATATGTCAGAAGGAAATTTAGATTTTTTTAGAGATTTTTATCTAATTTTAACTAAATTAGGAATGTGCAAGACTTTACCCTAACCTAATCAGTGAAACTAACCATTCCAATACAGTCTTTTGATATTTCTTACATGCACTAGCTGGATTTATTTTTACATAAAGTGCATTCAAAGGATCAAGATACTAATATTTATATTGGAAGGGGTATTAGGATGATGCTAGGTGTTAAGAGAAAATGTAAAGGTATGTGTTTATTATGGCATGTAATTGACTAGGACAGAGGCTCCCAGACTGTGTCCTGGTGCAACCTGAAGTATTAAAAAATGAATGGATTTAATGCAAGCCCTTTATAATTAAGTTGGTATTTTTCAATAGTTCTCCAACCTACTTGGTACTCTGTACTTATTAAAGTAGCAGTTGGTTTTGTGCAGCGTCTATGCTGTATCAATTAAATATTATTTTGATAGAGTCAAGTGAAGTTATTGAGGTATGTCTTCTTGTATAAGTATAAGGTTTCAAAAATGGATTAGATTGTTTAAAAAGTTCTATTTTACAGTGCACAAAGAATGTGGCTTAGAGCAAAATTGAAAAGACGTGGGTGCAGCAACAGTGCTGTGACTCCAAAACGCTTGGGAAACTCTGGACTAGGATATTTGAAATTCATGTACTAGCAGCATTGCTGGTAGGAGAGCTGGTCACCCGAAAGCTTTTTCGTTAACCCCCTTGAGACGTAACCCTCTTGATCTCTTGCTGTCTAGCAGTGAATCTGACACTGACGAAAACAATCAGGAAAGTAATGAAGACAATCAAAATGATTATGTTTACGATAATGTTGTGAATCCTTGAATTAGGATTAGGGGTTCTGAATTGGATAGAGATGACCCCTATGAATTTTAGAAAAAAATAGAGCCTTTAGATATGCCTCATGGGATAAGCACCCCATTTGAGTACTTATGCTAATTTTTACACAATATATCATTAAAATGTTTGTGAGAGAGAATAATAATAATACTAATAAGTATGCAGACAACTTTTTCAGTAGCACCCAGCTCAAATAAACCATAATTAAAAGGATCGCTCTGTCTGAAGCAACAGAAAAGTACCTGAGGGCAGGAAAAGGAGTAGAACTCTGTGCTAGGGTTGTCTAAAGGGCCTCCATGGGCCTTATTTCCCAAAACACATGTGTTAGGATCCATTCATGCTTCATCCATAAAAAAAATTCACATTATTTACACCGGTAAGTCATGTTTATTCTCAGTCGAAATCGACGAGTCTGTTTACATGCAGAAAAAATCACATCCGGCGAGTTTTGCCACAACAATGGGTCTCTGGAGGCATTTGTCAGGAGATTAGTAAGTGTTTCATGTTTTGTGTACAAGATAGATCAGCAGCTACACATTACACTTATGCCAATAATCACAGCACACATCCTGCTGGGCACAACAGTCATGTCAGATCAATGGAGAGCATATAATGGAATTGGCACCACGCCGGGATTGACTCATCAAACAGTCATTCATTCTGTTAAGTTTTTGGATCCAAACTCAGGTGCCAATAGCCAATACCCAAAGCATCGAACGTTTGTGGAAATCTGCAAAAGAGAGAAACAAGCGCCACAATTGCACACACAGACATATGTTCAATTTGTATATGTGTGAGTTCATGTCAACATGTGGCATCAACGTGTTAAAGTAAATGGTTTTTATGTCTTCAACGCCATTCTAGACGATATTGTTCGATTTTGGCCACTACAGTAGCGGAGGACCTTTAAAGAAGTAAGTATGTAGTTATTCAAAATAACATTTGTTTTATTTGAAGTGTGAAGTGTTTTAACTCTTTCCATGCCAGGGGGTTTTACACGTTCGTGCCAGACCAGTATTCGGGCGTGGGAAATTTTTAGGGTGCTCCTATCTATTAATTAATTTTGAATACATTTCTTTTAGCAAGATAGCTGTATTTCATATCAAATTAAAGGAAATTAGACAGAGAATAATAATATGTAAAATATAAAACAATATAACAACAATAAGTTAAATTTTATAGGTAAAATTGTGCGATCAAATTTTTATATTTTTAAAATTGCACACAAAATCTGAACTTATCAGACTATCATATGGTCTGTGTTGCTGATATCCTATTCTGTTTCAATCCCCAAAAAGTATATCCATTTTTTATCATAATGCATTTTACATTTTGAAAATATTCCATTTTGTTACGCAGTTACACCCATTTTTGTAACGTTAGGAGTTTTCTTATCTGAATCCTCACTGTTGCCATAGTAACAAAGTGGTTTTGACAAAAATTCATAACTTTTGAACTACTTGAGCTAGAAAGTTGATCTGTGTGTTTTTTTTAATCCATTCTCTAGGCTCCATCCATTCGTGGTATTTTTATATTTTAAAAAATGTTTTGAAATTTTTATGAAATTGCCGACAGTACCACTATTACTAGTATTACAATTACTATCAGTACTATCACCATTCTATTACTATTTCTAGATACTTCGATGAAACAAGGGAGACTACTATTTTTTTTGTATCGGAAATGGGCGTCGGCGCCGAAAAATCAGAGTTTTTAATTTTCCGATGTGTGTGTCTATTTATTATTAAATTAGTTCTTTCCACATATATTTGAGTTCCGTTTCCGGCCTTATAATTTGGAAGACATCTTGGCCTACATTTCTAGCCAGCTATTTTGCTTTTTTCAATCGACCTTTATTTTGAAAATCTTTGGTATATATAAGGCATCTTCGCATACAAAATTTTTTGTGAAATAATAAGATAAGGTCCTTTTTGATTAAATCTGTATGAGCATTAGATATTGATCTATATCTGTGCCAAGTTTCATTGATGTAGGTCGTGTCTCACGTTTGTTACACTTGTCACAGTGACCCATATCACCATAAGGTGGCTCAGCCTAATTTCGACATGGCGTGGGCCACGCCCCCTTTTTAATGGCGGAAGTTGCCGATACTTAGGAAATATTTAATTATTACCACTATATACATCAAAATATTTTATATTTTGTGTTTCAGAATGCATTTTGAAGACATTTAAACTGGAAATTTTTTAATTTGAGCTTTAAAAACCCTGCAGAGTCCATAATATAAATGATCAGAATTTTCCCTGTGCAACACGTTGTCATTGGCAACCATTCACAGCCACTTGCATAACGGCTACGTTGTAGTACTATCTCAGAGTTTCATTCATAAGAGTTTGCCGTGTGCAAAAGCTATTAAACCATTGGTCAGGGAAAGCTTTTATTAATTATTCATGTGCCAAAGTTGAAAGTTTAAAATAAGTCGACCCTAAACAGTATTTTAGTGATAGGGAATGCGTTGCCTTATATAAACTATATAGTCATTGCGCATGACGCGATCAGTGGATTGAGGTCACAGAATGTGGAGATGCAGTCCATGTTAAAAAATGACAAACCAAGTCGTACTTTAAAAATTCATAACTTTAAAACTACAACAGCTAAAAATATGATTTTGGTGTTATAATTCTGTTTAAAATTAGCTCTATTCAACTGTGCCATTGATTTATTTTTAAAAAATTTTTACATTTTTGACCAAAGTATCTACTATTTCCCTTTACCGACCCATCAGAATGCTGAAAATCATCATTGGAATCAGATTCAAATGATTCATGGTTATTGTCTGTTGTTTCAGCATCAATAATTAGCAATTAAAGTTCTTTTATTTGCTAAATTGACTACCTTACGTGGTCTAGCAACAGCTGACATGCTTGGAGTGGGCGTAGCCATGGCTTTGTTTACAAAAGTTTCAACACAAATGAACTATTAGAAAAAACACATGCAAACATGCCCTACTTCTTTAAAAAAAGGAAGTAGTAAGAGTTATCCTTCGTTTAAGAACAAAAAAAGTCGGATTAAGAGCCACAAGACACAAGAAACGAAATAAACTACATAAATGATATCGACAGTATACTGTGGGTTGGCACGAACGAGACCAGTCAAATCGATGGAAAGAGTTAATGGAAATGTGAAATAATTTATAATAATTTTTTAATTAAAACTTTTTTAGGCTAATTCAGATTGATCAGGTTCAGGGATACATTTTAGGGTTCATGTTAGGTTTAGGGATACATTTAGGGTTCAGGTTAGGTTTAGGGATACATTTAGGCATTTAGGACATATAAGTTCGTGGGTCACGATAACCAAGATGGCGGCCGCGGGCTGATCTCTCCGAATTTTATTTTTTTTATTCAAAAGAACATTTGTTTTATTGGAAGTGTAAATAATAATTTTTGCGTTGAATTAAAATTGAAGTATCCACTTCTGATACCAGGTCAGAATAGCCGCAGCCCAACTTTTCATTACAATTACAGATAAGACAGAAGCCGATTTGCCGCCAAAAAAAAAAAAAAGCAACTTTGATTTTGATCGACGTCATGTTAATGATTATAGAACTATATTTAAAATAGAATTTACAAATACAATAAAATTTTAAACATAAACGTATTCTTACTTGCTTTTAGCTGTACGTCACATTGTTCTTCGTGTTTCTTGAACGGTACGTGGAAGTCTTCAAAATATGGCACTGGGCACATTTCTCGATTGATAATAATGGCTCTAAAGATGGCAAACCAACAGGAAGTTTCCCCCATAACCATCACGTGACCAACCGACCAATTATAAAGACCTTACGTGACCAGCTGGGTCCGAATAGCTATTTCCTGCTATAGGTACCCGGGCACCCGTAGCCACTCCGTTTTTAAAATCATAAATAAAAATGAATGTCTGTATGTATGTAGGCCTATGTCCCACATGCGCTTCTAGACAAATCATGCAATTGTAAAAAAACTTTGGTGAGTTGTTGTCCACAACCCGCGCATTTTTCCGATTCATAACAACCCTTTAAAATATTCCGTTTTGGGCCGGTCGCCCTAAATTTCGTTTTTTTTTTCTTATATGAGCTTTGTAAAAAATAATTTCCGCATGTGCTCATATACCATTCATCCGAATGCGATAAAACTTTGGCGAGATGTTGTGCGCATGCCCGAGGTTGTTTTTTTTTTAGAATGATTACAGCTATTTTAAAATGTTCCGTTTTTAGCCAGGGGCCTTATGTTCGTTTTTCTAATATGAGCTATATAAATATAATTTCAAACCATATGCGCTCCTATAAAATTCATGCGATTACGATAAGACTTTGTAGAGTTGTTGTGCACAAACTCGAGCATTTTTCTAAGTCACTACAACCGTTTTAAAATATTCCGTTTTGGGTAGTTGGCCCTAAATTCGCTTTTTTCTTATATAGCTATATGTAAATATAATTTCCGTATGCTCTCCTATACTATTTATCCGATAACGATAAAACTTGGATGAGTTGTTGTGCGCACGCCCGCAAAAGTTTCTGAATTATTCTAAACAACCATTTTAAAATATTCCATTTTGAGCCAGGAGGTATATAAATATAATTTCAAACAGAGCTCATGCATGGGTGGATAGAATTTTAAATTTAAAAAAAATAGCGACATTAAATTGTGTGTGTGACATATTAAGTAGGTTTCTGAATTAGTATAACCATTTTACACTATGCCATAATTTAATTTTTATTATGTGAGCTATAAAAATATAATTTTAAACAGTGCTAATGCATGAGTGGATGGAATTTAATCAAATAAAAACATCGATATTTCCGATTGTGTGTGACATAATTTAGTAGGTTTCTGAATTTGTCCAACCATTTTGCAATAATCAGTTTTGGACGGGGGGGGCCTAAAAAAAAATTTTTCTTCTGAAATGAGCTATTTAAATATAATTTCTGTATGCGTTCCTAAACCATTTATCCGATTGCGATAAAACTTTGGTGAGTTTTTGTGTGCATGCCAACTAAAGGTTTCTGAATGTACAAACATTTTACAATATTTCGTTTGGGGCCGATGGCCCTAATTTCTTTTTTTTTTCTTATATGAGCTATGTAAATATAATTTCAAACATAGCTATTGCAAAATAAAATGAGTAAAACAGAGTAGGGTTAAACCTGACAAAATAAACACAACAAAAAAGCGAACGTGTCGGCAGAAAGCCTTCGTCAGCGAACAAAACAACAGAAAAAACGGTATGAAAATAAAAATAAGAAATAGCACTTAGCTGGTAAGTAGTATCTGTGGGCACTTCTATTGCTGTAAACTTATGGTTGCCCCCCCCCCCACTTTCTATGATTGATTTCTTCTTTTTGAAATAAGTCCACAGTATAAAAATGGCAAGAACAAAAACAAATGAATTGAAGGTCAGGAGGTCAATTAAGTGGCGTAGCTAGGGTTGGTGTCACCCGGTGCGGTAAACGTATGATGTCACCCCCCCCCCCCTCTCCCGATTTCCACGGTAGATTTCTTCGTGTTAAAATAAGTACACAGTTTAACAAGAACAAAAACAAATTAATTGAAGGTCAGGAGGCATTTAAGAACCGTAACAACGTTAAGTTACGGTTATTATTATTAATATTTTTTTACATCAAATGTACTATATTTAAACATGTCCTTTCCTGGGCTTCAAAGTTGCAAACCTGTCAATCTCTTGACCAAAATCAATATCTTTCAACATATCACTTCCAATTGATAGTAGAGCCAGATAAGAAAGCCTTGACTTAAAAATCGCTTTCTAATTATTTGTTATCATTTACGTGTGATCGGTTATCCTTTAATAAAAGTCGGTTAGACTGAGCAGTGTTTACTCTGTAAATATGCAATTTTCTCAATTTGGTGTCACCCCCTTGAGATGGTGTCACCTCCCTGAGATGGTGTCACCCCCCTGAAACGGTGTCGCCCCCTGAGATGGTGTCACCCCCCTGAGATGGTGTCACCCAGTGCGGTCCACACCCACGCCCCCCCCCCCTCTAGCTGCGCCAGTGGGTAAATGTATTTAAGAACTGTAACAACATTAAGTTATAGTTATTTTTACATTAAATTTATTTTATTTAAAACTTTCCTTTCCTGGTCTTCAAAGCTGCAAATCCGCCAATCCTACTCAGATGTCAAGGGTGGTGCTGACGACGAATCGGCGAAAATATTAATTTTTGAGTATTTCTGGGTTTCGATATAGGCCTATTTGGTTTCAAAAAAACTTTTTAAAAAAATGTTTACCAAATTTAAATTAATTATTAAAATATTAGAAAATGTTTGTATAATATTATTTTTTTATCCATATAAATGGGTAAAAAGTAAATGTTATGTTTTAAAGAGGGGGGGGGGGGAGGGGGGTAAGAAAGTGTAACAGTTTGTGACAGGGGGGGGGGTGTCGGGACATGTGTGACGTCACACATTTATTTATTTTTTTTTTCTAATTGATTTTTTTTATTTTTTATTGGAATTTAATAACTTTAAAAATAATTTTCAAAAATTTAGTGTATCATTTGAATTAGTTTTATGTCAAAATAGCATGAAATGCTTATCTCATGAAAGTGTTGTTCACGATTCCTCTCGCTAGAAGCGCTAGTATGCTGTTGCGAAGCCTTGTTTTATGTATAGCCTTGCTTTCGTCTTTCCTGAAGTATTATTATTTCTATGTTGCCCGCTGCATAATTATGTCACTGTCCTTTTTATTATTTAATCATTTGTTGAGGTCATCATCATCAGTGGCACTACAGCCCATGTAGGGCCCTGGCCTGCTCCACCACATCCTTCCACTCGGAGCGATCCATGGCTTTCCGTCTCCATTAGAAAGTAATTTTCTGATTTCGGCCGAAGCCGAAATTAGGCCGAAAGTTTAAAATGACTTTCGGCCGAAACCGAAAAAAGGCCGAAAGTTAAAAATGAATTTCGGCCGAAACCGAAACTGAAAATGAAATATTAAGATATTTTGAAATTCGTTCCCGCATACATTCTGCATACATCGAAAATGATGTGGGGAAAGTATACATATTTACATTCTTTTTATAAAAAATTAGATTATCGTGAATATTACTAAATAAAAATCTAATATAGGGGTCTCAAACTCGCGGCCCGCGAGCCATTTGTGACCGGCAAGACGATATTTTCAAAAAGTCCCTTAAAACTCATCTGTTTAGGTCCGCCTATGACCTGTGATGCACCCTCCTTGCCCTACCTCATTTTCTGTTTCGGGTTGATCCTGAAGTGTCAAAGTGTCCTCGTTTTATAGCCATTTTCATTGTTTCTATAGTATAGTAGTTACTATCCTAGTGTCTCATTTGTATTTACTTAGTTTACATGTTTTAATAATTGTAAAGCGCTTAGAGCTTTATGATAAGCGCTATATAAAAATGCCTAAATAAATAAATAAATATTTTGCGGCTCGCTACAGGACAGAAAAGTTTAGTGTAAATGCGCCGGCCCGTTTCCCCCATTCTCATATCCATAACGTGACTCTCCACGACGGTTTCAGTCGAAACTCACCGACTAGTCTAATTCTGATTTTTTTTAAAAATGTTTCTATATATTTTTCTATGCAACAGTGAGTAGGTGGATGAAAGTGAATCCTAGTTCTTGAGAACCCTTAATGATTTTATTGTTACTTATAAAGGTTGAGCATATTATAACAGTTGTAATCGCTTTTTTGTGGATTACTTGATGCGGCCCACTCTCATTCAGACACTAACTCCTGCTCCCAGCCCCCCATGTTTTGAGTTTGAGACCCTTGATCAAATTAATACTTTGGATTTTACCATTTCAATATAAAAGTAATTTAAATTGCTTTACTTTTTTAAAAAAAAATTAGTATGGTAGGAGAAAATTTGGCAAAAATGGGGGGGGGGGGGAATTGATGGAAAATATTTTTTTTTTAAACAGGGTCTTTAAAAAATGTGGTTCTAAAAGATCGATTTATTTGTTTTTAAAGATCGTTTAGTTGTTTGTTATTGATCGGTTAGTTTCTTCTTAAAGATCTGTGAGTTTGTTCATAAAGATCGCTTAGTTTGTTGTTAAAAATCGTTTAGTTTGTTGTTAAAGATCGTTAAGTTTGTTGTTAAAGATCTTTTAGTTTGTTGTTAAAGATCGTTTAGTTGTTTGTTATTGATCGGTTAGTTTGTTGTTAAAGATCGTAAAGTTTGTTGTTAAAGATCGTTTAGTTTGTTGTTCAATATCGTTTAGTTTGTTGTTAAAGATCGCTTAGTTTGTTGTTAAAGATCGTTTAGTTTGTTGTTAAAGATCGTTTAGTTTGTTGTTAAAGATCGTTTAGTTTCTTGTTAAAGATCGTTTAGTTTGTTGTTCAATATCGTTTAGTTTGTTGTTAAAGATCGCTTAGTTTGTTGTTAAAGATCGTTTAGTTTATTCTTATAAATGATTTAGTTTACTATTAAATATTATATGTTTTGTTCAAAAAGATTATTTAGTTCGGTCTTAAAATCGTTTAGTTTGTGCTATAAGATCGTTTAGTTTGTTTTGTTAAAGATGGCTTAGATTGTTCTTAAAGATCGCTTAGTTTGTTTTAAAGATCGTTTAGTTTGTTGTTAAAGATCGTTTAGTTTGTTGTTAAAGATCGTTTAGTTTGTTGTTAAAGATATGTTAGTTTATTGTTAGAGACCGTTTAGTTTGTTGTTCAATATCGTTTAGTTTGTTGTTAAAGATCGCTTAGTTTGTTGTTAAAGATCGTTTAGTTTGTTGTTAAAGATCGTTTAGTTTATTGTTATAGACCGTTTAGTTTGTTGTTCAATATCGTTTAGTTTGTTGTTAAAGATCGCTTAGTTTGTTGTTAAAGATCGTTTAGTTTGTTGTTCAGTATCGTTTAGTTTGTTGTTAAAGATCGTTTAGTTTATTTTTATAAATGATTTAGTTTACTATTAAATATTATTTGTTTTGTTCAAAAAGATTATTTAGTTCGGTCTTAAAATCGTTTAGTTTGTGCTATAAGATCGTTTAGTTTGTTTTGTTAAAGATGGCTTAGATTGTTCTTAAAGATCGCTTAGTTTGTTTTAAAGATCGTTTAGTTTGTTGTTAAAGATCGTTTAGTTTGTTGTTAAAGATCGTTTAGTTTGTTGTTAAAGATATGTTAGTTTATTGTTAGAGACCGTTTAGTTTGTTGTTCAATATCGTTTAGTTTGTTGTTAAAGATCGCTTAGTTTGTTGTTAAAGATCGTTTAGTTTGTTGTTAAAGATCGTTTAGTTTATTGTTATAGACCGTTTAGTTTGTTGTTCAATATCGTTTAGTTTGTTGTTAAAGATCGCTTAGTTTGTTGTTAAAGATCGTTTAGTTTGTTGTTCAGTATCGTTTAGTTTGTTGTTAAAGATCGTTTAGTTTATTTTTATAAATGATTTAGTTTACTATTAAATATTATTTGTTTTGTTCAAAAAGATTATTTAGTGCGGTCTTAAAATCGTTTAGTTTGTGCTATAAGATCGTTTAGTTTGTTTTGTTAAAGATGGCTTAGATTGTTCTCAAAGATCGCTTAGTTTGTTTTAAAGATCGTTTAGTTTGTTCTTAAATGTCCCTTAGTTTGTTGTTAAATATCGTTTAGTTTGTTGTCAAAGATCGCTTAATTTGTTCTTAAATGTCGCTTAGTTTGTTGTTAAATATCGTTTAGTTTGTTGTCAAAGATCGCTTAATTTGTTCTTAAATGTCGCTTAGCTTGTTGTTAAATATCGCTTTCGCTGAGTATTATATGACCGAAAACCTGAGTCACTTTCCGGCCGAAAGTCTAAGTCAATTTCAGCTGAAACCGAAGAAAAATCGAAAGTTAAATTTTCTCTTTCGGCCGAAACCGAAATTAAGCCGAAAGTTAACTTTTCAGTTTCGGCCGAAACCAAAACTTGGCCAAAAGTGATAAAATGGCCACTTTCGGAAGCCGAAGCCGAAATTCGGTCGGTCTCTAGTCTCCATGCTCGAACCCCCAACTGGTGTCATGTTTATGGTCCGGCATGGGTCGAAATCCATAAATATCAGTCCGTTTTTCTGAATGTTGTTTTACTTTCGTAACATTAGCTTTTTTACGTGACAGGGTCGTCAGCCCTGCGCACAACCTCTGGGGGGATGCCCCTTGCAGCTCTCAAGGTAGCTGCCTTTGTGTTGGGTCGGGTCTCTAGTCTTTGTGGATCCCCCCCCCCCACTTCCTACAAGGGAGTAGGTACTGATTTTGGTCCCCCCCGGGTATTTTATTTCCCCGGTACCATGTTTTACTTTCGTAACATTAGCTTTGTTACGTGACAGGGTCGTCAGCCCTGCGCACAACCTCTGGGGGGATGCCCCTTGCAGCTCTCAAGGTAGCTGCCTTTGTGTTGGGTCGGGTCTCTAGTCTTTGTGGATCCCCCCCCCCACTTCCTACAAGGGAGTAGGTACTGATTTTGGTCCGCCCCGGGTATTTTATTTCCCCGGTACCCTCCATATCTGGTGGGCTTTCCCCTATCCGCCACCTTAGGAGGCGCTCGATGGAAGATCAGTATCTCCTCACGAGTTTGGTGAGGTCAAGTTTCTCTAATACACTTCTTAACCTGTGTAAAAAAGATTGCATAATCGGAAGATTAACTAAAACTTGACCTCACCTATTATAAATGAAAAAGCGGCAGATAAATGATGTGTATTATATAATTGTCTAGACTAATTTTTGCAATGTTTGTTTTCAAATTCAATCTAGATGCAATTACTGCCTCAATGAATAACTATGACAACTGTTGACAATTAACTATTCTACTATTAAAGTCATTTTAATAATGTGATAGTGAAAATTAAGTGGACATTTTATATTTCAATAAAGTTTAATAGTGAAGTGTGTTTTGGATTAAATTTTAATTAGGTGTTAATTTAAAGAAAATTTTGTTTGAGAGTGTGACGTATTTTTTTTTTAAAAAAAAGGGGGAAGGGGTGGATCATAGTCTGTGGCGGAAGGGGAAGGGTCAGTTTCTACTTTAAGCTTTACAATTTAGGGGGGGGGGGTAAAAATGGTAAAAAAATAGCGTGACGTACTTTATGGACGGCCCCTATGGTATAAACGTATTTCTCACTCAATTATAGGGTTACCTAATTTCTGACGTATCAACCTTGAAGTTTTAATAAAGCCCAATATTGGATTGGTTTATATGTGCGGAAAATTTACGTGTGATCGGTTATCCTGTTATGAAATTCTGTTAGTAAGAGACCGAGCAGTGTGACCTCTGTAAATATTTATCACCCCCTCCCCCCCCCCTCCCAAGATGGTGTCACCGATGCGGTACGCACACCCTGTGCCCCTTTGGCTACGCCACTGCATCAAACATATTTTTTTTTTTTTATGGAATGAAAATACCGCCCCAAAATAGGTGTGAC
>CAXITT010002054.1:0-11959 GCA_964033795.1 Lymnaea stagnalis
TGAGTCAATGCTGGGCACATTGGCAAGGTCTTTGGCTTGGGTCATAGGCGGAGGTCCTTAGGCTAGTTTTATAGTGGATTGGTCATTGACTGAGTCAATGCTGGGCACATTGGCAAGGTCTTTGGCTGAGGTCTTTCGAAGGGTCATAGGAGGGGGTCGTTTGGAAGGCTGGCTAGGTATCTTTGGCTGGGTTTCTGGTGTCTTCTTTTACGCGATCACTGACGGGGTCTTTAGTTGGTTTGTGGTGTGCGTGCGTGCCATCGACGGGGCTTTAGATTGGTCGGTGGTTGGTCATTAGAGGGGCCTTAGGCTTGGTTATTGGGTATTTAGCTTAGCCTTTAGCTCAGTTGTAGCTAGGTGTTTAGCGGTGGTATTTAGGAAGGTCTTTAGTTGGGTCCTTGCGAGCTGGCTAGGTATCTTTGGCTGGGTTTCTGGTGTCTTCTTTTACGCGATCACTGACGGGGTCTTTAGTTGGTTTGTGGTGTGCGTGCGTGCCATCGACGGGGCTTTAGATTGGTCGGTGGTTGGTCATTAGAGAGGCCTTAGGCTTGGTTATTGGGTATTTAGCTTAGTCTTTAGCTTGGTGTTCAGCTTAGACCTTAGATGGGCATGTAGCTGTGTCGTAGGGGGCTTGCTGAGTTGTAGGCGCTCTTTAGATTGGTCATTAGACAGGTTATTGGGCTAGGTCATTGATGGTCATTTGGGGATCATTTGTGTGATTATAATTTTTTCTTAATTTGTTTTTTTAATATTTTTTTTAGCAGGGAATAAGTGTTCTGCCAAGAGTGATGCTCCCCTGTCCATAGCGAGACACCCTGTCCATACCAAGACACCCTGTAGACACCGTGTCTTTTATTCTGCACTCATTCTATACAAACAAGGACATTGGTTACATATTGCTTGAGTAAATTACTAAGCTTAATGTCAGCATGACAAGGTCATTGGTTACATATTACTTGAGTAGACTACTAAGTTTTAAATCGGCACAACATAATTTTGTTCCGTTGCATGATAAAACTGGATTTTTTTGACAACGTAAATTTCTTATTTTCAGATCACATACTAGGTACTCTCCCCTCATTCCGAGTCTTCATCATTTACACAACTTGCCTCGGGGCTTCTTATCAGGTCTCCTAGACACATATCAACAAGACACAGAAACTCTTCATCTTGTAAGTAAGTATAAATACCGAGAGAGCTGGTAAGCTTTAATTCCCAAGACATGCAGTTCTCTTTCATGAGCTAGAAAAGTTGTCTAATGGAATGCAAACTCATCTACTGTTTCCCAGCACTTTTTTGGTTGTTTGTTGTATGGCAAAATTTTTATATGCACATCCATTGAATTGTGTTTAAATATTTGAAAGATATAATCCTAAATGTCTAATAATTACAATTATTTTACCTTGATTCATAAAATATTATGTCCCATTATAATCATTGATAAGCATGTAATTATAGTCGTTTATAATACCACACAGTAGTGGGGTGAACTGATAGATCTTTTAAAAAGTTATATTTTATCTCTTTTTTAAAAACAGATGATTGTTAGTAGTGTTAGTAAATGAAGTAAAATCTTCCTTGGTACCATCAGCAGAAGTTGGCACTTTGTGCGGAAGACAGCATTTTGAGTGGAAAGACAGCCATTTTAGATGATGGCGGAAGAAGGTACCTAAAACTTAGGTTATATATGTTTATTTTATACGTGTTACTTGGTTTATGTTTGTGTCTTATTCTGTGCTAATTAATGCATGTTTGTGGGTTTTTCCCAAGCATTTATAGTTGTATGTATGTGTATTACTTTATTGCTAATTGGTATATGTATTGTTGTATTGACATGCCAATTAATATAGTTTATGGCCATGCTAATTGGTTTATGTATGTGTTATTTCCATGCTAATAGGAGCGGTACCGGGAAGAATGAGCGGCACTGGACATCACAAGGTTAGGGCGATAGCACTGTGAGCAACGACGCAACAGGACAGAGAAGCAGCACGGAGGTAGGTGTAAATATGTTTATATTATACATGTTAATTGGTTTATGTTTGTGTCTTATTCTTTGCACTTTTGTACATTTTTGTGTTTTTTCCCAAGCTTAAAGGTGTATGTATGTGTATTATTTATTAGTTTGTTCTTAAAGATCGATGAGTTTATTCATAAAGATTGCTTAGTTTGTTCTAAAAGATCGCCAATTTAATCTTAAAGATCGTTTAATTTGTTCTTAAAGATCACTTAGTTTGTTGTTAAAGATTGTTTAGTTTGTTCTTAAAGATCGCTTAGTTTGTTGTTAAGGATCGTTCAGTTTTTAGTTAATGATCACTTTATTTGTTCTTAAAGATCGGTTAGTTTGTTCATAAAGATTGCCTGGTTTGTTGTTAAAGATCATTTAGTTTGTTGTTAATGATCGGTTAGTCTGTTCATAGAGATCACTTAGTTTGTTGTTAAAAATTATTTATTTTGTTTTTTAAGATCGCTAAGATTTTTCTTAAAGATTCTCTTAGTTTGTGTTATTAAAAGATCATTTATTTTGTTCATAAAGATCGCTTAGTTTGTGTTATTAAAAGATTGTTTAGTTTGTTTATAAAGATCTCTTAGTATGTTCTTAAAGATCATTGAATTTGTTCATAAAGATCATTCAGTTTTGTTAAAGATCATTCAGTTTTTGCATAAAGATCGTTTAGTTTGTTTTTAAGAATCTTTTAGTTTGTTTTTTAGAATCTTTTAGTTTGTTCTTAAAGATTCTTTAAATTGTTGTTGAAGATTGCTTAGTTTTTTCATAAAGATCGCTTAGTTTGTTCTTAAAGTTAATTGATTTTGTTCTTTAAGGTCGATTAAGTTGTTCTTAAAGATCGATGGTTTTTTCTTTAGGATCATTTATTTTGTTCTTAAAGACCTTTTGTTTGTTCCTAAAGAACATTTATTTTCCTGTTTAAAGATTGCTTAGTTTATTCTTATAAATCATTAAGTTTACTATTAAAGATAATTTGTTTAGTTCTTAAAAATCATTTAGTTTGTTCTTTAAGATCGTTTAGTTTGTTATTAAAGGTCGCTTAGATTGTTCTTAAAGATTGCTTAGTTTGTTTTAAAGATCGTTTAGTTTGTTAATAATTGTCACTTAGTTTGTTGTTAAATATCGTTAGGTTTGTTCTCAAAGATTGCTTTATTTGTTTTTAAAGATCCCTTTATTTGTTTTTAAAGATCGCTTTATTTGTTTTTAAAGATCATTTAGTTTGTTCTTAAAAGCCGGTTAATTTGTTCTTAAAGATAGTTTAGTTTGTTGTTAAAGATCGTTTAGTTTTTTGTTAATGATCGCTTTATTTGTTCTTAAAGATCGGTTAGTTTGTTCATAAAGATCGCCTGGTTTGTTGTTAAAGATCTTTTAGTTTGTTGTTAATGATTGGCAATTTTTTTCTAAATAGCAACAGATTGTTTCCAGTGGAATTGGTTAAATTTTTTTTGCAAATTTTTTGTGTGACGGTGACAATTGATAATGTGCACAGAGGTTTAATTTTTTTATTTTTTGAAAGTTGATCTTTATTATTTGTGATGCACATATGGATATAGCTCAGAAAAAAACATTTTTGTTACACTTTGGATTATATTTTTCTCTTCGTGTGACTTGGAATGAGCGTTTTATGATTATTTGGTGAGTTTTTCTAAGTAAATTATTTTCCTTAAATCACAATCACATTTATTTATTGAAACCCAGATCTTGTTTACATGCAAAAAAGCCGAAATTTAACTTTCCAGTTTCGGTCAAAACCGAAACTTGGCAGAAAGTGATAAAATGGCCTCTAGTTTTAATCATCAATTATATTTGTTGTTCTTCTTTTTTAAAATTGCTGGCATAGTACAGTTTACTGCAGTTTTTGAGAATTCTGCAATCACACAACAGAACTGAATATACCGTACTCTATTATTTGATAGACTGTTATGACAGAGTAGCAGTTGAGGAAAAAAACAACTCACCCAAGGTAGGATAGTTTTTTAGTTGTTTGGTGGGGTTTTATAGTGGATTGGTCATTGGCTGCGTCAATGCTGGGCACATTGGCAAGGTCTTTGGCTGTGGTCATAGGCGGAGCTCCTTAGGCTAGTTTTATAGTGGATTGGTCATTGACTGAGTCAATGCTGGGCACATTGGCAAGGTCTTTGGCTTGGGTCATAGGCGGAGGTCCTTAGGCTAGTTTTATAGTGGATTGGTCATTGACTGAGTCAATGCTGGGCACATTGGCAAGGTCTTTGGCTGAGGTCTTTCGAAGGGTCATAGGAGGGGGTCGTTTGGAAGGCTGGCTAGGTATCTTTGGCTGGGTTTCTGGTGTCTTCTTTTACGCGATCACTGACGGGGTCTTTAGTTGGTTTGTGGTGTGCGTGCGTGCCATCGACGGGGCTTTAGATTGGTCGGTGGTTGGTCATTAGAGGGGCCTTAGGCTTGGTTATTGGGTATTTAGCTTAGCCTTTAGCTCAGTTGTAGCTAGGTGTTTAGCGGTGGTATTTAGGAAGGTCTTTAGTTGGGTCCTTGCGAGCTGGCTAGGTATCTTTGGCTGGGTTTCTGGTGTCTTCTTTTACGCGATCACTGACGGGGTCTTTAGTTGGTTTGTGGTGTGCGTGCGTGCCATCGACGGGGCTTTAGATTGGTCGGTGGTTGGTCATTAGAGGGGCCTTAGGCTTGGTTATTGGGTATTTAGCTTAGTCTTTAGCTTGGTGTTCAGCTTAGACCTTAGATGGGCATGTAGCTGTGTCGTAGGGGGCTTGCTGAGTTGTAGGCGCTCTTTAGATTGGTCATTAGACAGGTTATTGGGCTAGGTCATTGATGGTCATTTGGGGATCATTTGTGTGATTATAATTTTTTCTTAATTTGTTTTTTTAATATTTTTTTTAGCAGGGAATAAGTGTTCTGCCAAGAGTGATGCTCCCCTGTCCATAGCGAGACACCCTGTCCATACCAAGACACCCTGTAGACGCCGTGTCTTTTATTCTGCACTCATTCTATACAAACAAGGACATTGGTTACATATTGCTTGAGTAAATTACTAAGCTTAATGTCAGCATGACAAGGTCATTGGTTACATATTACTTGAGTAGACTACTAAGTTTTAAATCGGCACAACATAATTTTGTTCCGTTGCATGATAAAACTGGATTTTTTTGACAACGTAAATTTCTTATTTTCAGATCACATACTAGGTACTCTCCCCTCATTCCGAGTCTTCATCATTTACACAACTTGCCTCGGGGCTTCTTATCAGGTCTCCTAGACACATATCAACAAGACACAGAAACTCTTCATCTTGTAAGTAAGTATAAATACCGAGAGAGCTGGTAAGCTTTAATTCCCAAGACATGCAGTTCTCTTTCATGAGCTAGAAAAGTTGTCTAATGGAATGCAAACTCATCTACTGTTTCCCAGCACTTTTTTGGTTGTTTGTTGTATGGCAAAATTTTTATATGCACATCCATTGAATTGTGTTTAAATATTTGAAAGATATAATCCTAAATGTCTAATAATTACAATTATTTTACCTTGATTCATAAAATATTATGTCCCATTATAATCATTGATAAGCATGTAATTATAGTCGTTTATAATACCACACAGTAGTGGGGTGAACTGATAGATCTTTTAAAAAGTTATATTTTATCTCTTGTTTAAAAACAGATGATTGTTAGTAGTGTTAGTAAATGAAGTAAAATCTTCCTTGGTACCATCAGCAGAAGTTTGCACTTTGTGCGGAAGACAGCATTTTGAGTGGAAAGACAGCCATTTTAGATGACAGCGGAAGAAGGTACCTAAAACTTAGGTTATATATGTTTATTTTATACATGTTACTTGGTTTATGTTTGTGTCTTATTCTTTGCTAATTGATGCATGTTTGTGGGTTTTTCCCATGCATTTATAGTTGTATGTTTGTGCATTACTTTATTGCTAATTGGTATATGTATTGTTGTTTTGACATGCCAATTAATATAATTTATGGCCATGCAAATTGGTTTATGTATGTGTTATTTCCATGCTAATAGGAGCGGTACCGGGAAGAATGAGCAGCAATGAACATCACAGGGTTCGGGCGATAGCACTGTGAGCAACGACCCAACAGGACAGAGAAGCAGCATAGAGGTAGGTGTAAATGTTTATATTATACATGTTAATTGGTTTATGTTGTGTCTTATTCTTTGCGCTTTTGTACATTTTTGTTTTTTCCCAAGCTAAAGGTGTATGTATGTGTATTATTTTATTGCTATATGATATATGTATCTGTGGTATTCACATGCCAACTAAAATGTGTTATTTTCATGCTTATAGGAGCCATACCGGGAAGAATGAGCGGCACCAGACATCACAGGGTTAGGCACTGTGAGCGGACGACGGCGGCATAGACATACATGTAAATATCTTTATTTTATACATGATAAATGGTTTGTTTGTGTCTTATTCTTTGCTAATTAATATATGTTTGTGGATTTTTCCCAAGCGTATATTATGTGTATGTATGTGTATTATTTTATTGCTAATTGGTATATGTTTCTGATGTATTCACATGCCAATTGATGTGTTATTGCCATGCTAATTGGTTTATATGTTTCTGCCCCTGCAAATAGGAGAGGCACCGGAATGAATGAGCCGCACCAGACTACACAGGGTGTGGACGATGTCACTGTCAGCAGGCGATGGCACTTGGAGTCGACGATGGCATTGGATGAGTGGAGTGGTTATTTCTGTTAAATTGGCATGTTTATATATTATTTCTATGTTAAATTGGCATGTTTGTATGTTATTTCCATGTTAAATTGGCAAATTTGTATTTTATTTGTGTTAAATTGGTATGTTTGTATGTTATTTTAACATTTATTTGCCATGTTTTTATGTTATTTCTATGTAAAATGGGCATGTTTGTATGTTATTTTCATTTTAAATTGGCATGTTCGTATGTTATTTCCATGTTAAATTGGCATGTTTGTATGTTATTTCCACGTTTATTTGCCATGTTTTTGTTATTTTTATGTTAATTTGGCATATTTTTGTTATTATTTCCATGGTAATTTGGCATGTTTGTATTTTATTATTTCCATGGTAATTTGGCATATTTTTGTTATTTCCATGATAATTGAGTATATTTGTATGTTACATTTTGTATATTTGTATGTTCCGTTAATTTGGCATATTTTGTATTTAATTTCTTGTTAATTGATGGCATATTTGTATGTTTTTCCATGGTAATTATTTTCCAGTTAATGCATAATGGCTGTGTTGCTTATGGTTGAAATGGCTAGAAAGACTTTGCCATTGTATGCTTGTACTTAGTTTTTGTCGTGTTGCGTTTGTTTTAAATGTGGTAAACTATAGATTTGTTTTTTTTTTGACTTTGTACCGCGCTTCGAGCCTTTGGGGATGAAGCGTGTTTTTGAAATGAACTTTATTATTATTATTATTATATTTGTATGTTATGTTCAAGTTTATTTTGCATATTTGTATGTCATTTCCATGTTAATCTGGCACATTTGTGTTATTTTCATGCTAATTGGCATATGTGCATTTTATTTCCATCTTAGTTGATGTTTGTGTTATTTCTATTCTTATTGGTATTTGTTTGTATTATTTTTATGCTTTTAGTTTATATATGTTATTTTCATGATATTGGTATGTATGTATTATTTACATGCTTGTGTTTTTTTTTTGTCATGCCAATTTGTATATATGTTTGTTATTATCCTTCTATTTGATTTATATGTTACTTTATGCTAAATGGTGACTGGAAACTAGCACCTGACGTTAGTGTCTGAGGACTAGCCCCTGGAGCTGGTGACTTGGAACTTGATGCTTGTGTTATGTGTGTGATTTTTACATGCTATTTAATTTAACCATGTTATTCTTTCCATGCTAGTTAGTATATGTATATGTTTTTTCCATGCTAATTAGTATATGTATGTTATCTCCATGTTAATTTTTATATTTAATTCCCTGCCAGTTAGTATATGTTTGTGTGTTGTTTCCATTTCCAAATTAATATATGCATGTGTTATTTCTATGCCAATAAGTATTTGTATGTTTATTATTTTCATGCTTATGTGTATGTTTTGTTACTCCCATTCTTAATAGTATATGATTTTTTTTTATTTCCATGACATATAATACATTAATCTGTATGTGTATTATTTTTACATGCTATTATTATAGAGTTTTATTATTTCCATGTTGATTAGTATATGAATGTGTTTTGTTCATGTGTGTGTTATTTACATGAAAATTTGCATATCACTATCATTTCCATGCACAAAAATTATGAGTGTGTTATATCCTTCCTTTTAGTATATGTATGTCTATTATTTCCATGCCAATTAGTATATGTATTTGTTATTTATATGTAAATTAATATATGAATGTGTTATTCACATGGCAATTAGTATATGTATTAGTGTTATTTTCATGCCAATTAGTATAAGTAAATATTTTATTTCCATGCTCAATTAGCTCAATATGTATGTGTTGTATTTCCAAGCCAATATATATATATGCATGTGTATTATAGCCATGTCAATTATCATATGTATGTGTGTTTCTTAAGCCACATAGTATATGTATTTTTGTTTTTAATGCCAATTAGTATAGGTTTGTTTTACATTTCTATGCCATTTAGTATATAAATGTGTCTTGTTTCAATGCCAATATGTATATTTTTGTGTTATTTTCATGCATATTAGTAAATTTATTTGTTTTATCTCTATGCCAATTTGTTAATAAATGTTATTTCCATGTTAAAAAGTATATAAATGTGTGGTTTTTCCATGCCACTTAGTATAAATATTTGTGTTGTTCTCATTCCAATTAGTATAAATATTTGTGTTATTCTCATTCCAATTAGTATATGTATGTATTTTATTTTCTTGCCAATTACTGTATGTATGTCATTTCCATGCTAATTACTATATGTATTTGTGTTAATTTTATGCCAATGAGACTATGTGTTATTCACAAGCTTCTTAGTATAATAAGTATGTTTGTTATTTCCGTGTTCATTCCATGCCATGTATTTGTTATACTTATGCCAATTAGTATATGTATGAGTGTTATTCCTATGTCAATAGTGTATGTATGTATTTTATTCTCATGCCAATGTATATATGTATGTTTTTTATACCAAATACCATAATATGAATGTGTGTTATCTCATGCTAATTATTATATGTATTTATCTTATTTTCATTCCAATGAGTATATGGTTATTTTCCTGCCAACTAGTATGTTTTTCTGCTATTTTCATGCCAATTAGTCTATGTATTGTGTTCAATTCCCATGCCAATTAGTATTAGAGTGTGTTTTATTTCCATGCCACTTAGGATTAAAATATTTGTATCTTATCATTGTCACCAGTTTAATTTATTGGATGCACATTTCACCAATATTTTAATTTGATTTTTCTATTTAATAAACGTCATTTCCTATGCCTTGTTCAAATCTGAAATTTTCGTTTCATTTGTTCCACAATGTCAGCTGTTGTTGAATTAATAAGTGGCAGTAAATGAAATGAGAAAGTTGGGTCAAATGTTGAGGTTGTGTCAAATGTTGAGGTTGTAATGTTAAGATAATTTTTACATAGAGTCATCTGCACTTTCCACGAGTTTGTTCAATAAACTGATATTTTATATTGCATTTCGACAGATGTTTGCAATAAGTTTCATTTGTAATGTCAACGTCTTTGCGAACGCCAGCTCCCCCCTCCCACACACACAAATCCATCACAAATGGGCTCGTCCGCCCCTAGGACGCTGTCTGGAATCGTTACTTAAAGCAAAGTAGGGTTGCGTCTCTGACCCAAAAAAATCAATAATATTCCATGTGGAGGCCACAGGAGTTTGGAAATGTTAAACTTTTACAGCAGGATAAAATGTTTCAGAATTCCCTATTTTTTTTTTTTTTTGTTGATCAGTGCCAAGCAGTTTAACATGCTGTTAACATGCTAATATGAGGGGTCAATGACCTCACAGTTAATCACCACTAATCAAGCAGGACATCCCGCACACTGGCTTGTTAGATCTTGTGTTTGCATCGTTCAAATTTCTTAAGGGTTCATTCATACCCGCCACAAATTGAGGACTTGTAAAATGTCAGGCGACATTTTTTGTGTGAACGATGACCGCTCTATCCGGGTAACCATAACGAGTCTGGTGAATGTGGCCACTTGATAGTCCTAATGATACATCTCAGCCGCTTGATTGTCCTAATGATACATCTTCGCCACTTGATAGTCTTAATGATACATCTCCGCCACTTGAGTCTCCTAATAATACATCTCGGCCACTTGATAATCCTTATGATACATCTCCATCTCCCACAGATCATGATTAGTTTTTATTTTTTTTTATTTTAAATTATCATTCTCTAAGTCAGCCAGTTGGAATTTACATTTATTAATCAGACCATTGTGGCCAAAACTGAACAGACACGAAGTATACATTACATTGTAATCGGTTACAAAGAATCGGTTTTCATTTTTAAATAACATTATAAACAGTAAATGAAATGTCGAATTCAAAATTTGACAAGTTTACTATGTAATAAAAACATGATGTAACGAAATGGGTCAAACAATAAGATCAAAATTGGCTATGCAGATGGCAAGCAAACAAAATGATACTCGGTGCAAAGGTAAATGAGTAAAACAAAGTGTGGGAAAACCTGAAAAAAGGTTGTTGGAATGGGAGAGAAAGGGGGCGGAAGGGAAGGGGGAGAGAGACTTTCCTGGCTACATTGAAACAGCTTAACCACGTTACAACACTGGACAATGTTGCCAGGGACTAGCCCCGTTACAACACTGGACAATGTTGCCAGGGACTAGCCTCGTTACAACACTATGGACAATGTTGCCAGGGACTAGTCCCGTTACAACACTATGGGCATAACTCTCATCGACCAAATTTCTTTGTTCTCAGACTCTTTCCCCTACGTCTAATCCAACCTCTATCATTGATGAAAATACAATTTGTTTAATAAAACGGCATTTAGAGGGAGAGAGTGAATGAGGAGGGGGGATAGAGAGGGTATAGGGATAGAAGGAGAGGGTGGAGAAATGGGAATAGTTGGGGGAGAGGAATGGACGGAGGTAGAAAAAGAGAGAGGGATGGGTCTCAAATGATACTGGAAAGAGGATTAAAGAGGAAACGTGATTGATGGAGGGTGATTTAAAGTGAGAACTCTCAAGTACTTGTCTCTTTCTCCAACAATTCTGGGCTGTACAATAGTATAAAATCATAAAAATGCACTTGTGTCATAAAAATGAAGGGGGAAAAGGCCTTTCAACAAATTGTTGTAGGAGCCCCCTTGTTGGCCCATCCTCTCCTATCCTGTACACTTGATCACCGAGTCATGTTCTCCTATCCGATGGGCACGTAAGACAGCCCGGGATCGTCTGCCTTGTGCGAACACCACCACGCTTCCGACGGCGATGAGGAAGAGACTGGCCACTCTGAGGTAGAATGAGTAGCCGAGGTAAGGGTCACAGAAGTCCTGCTTGGCCTTGCCGCCCCAGACACCCACGCAGATGATGATGAAAACAACTGCAAGAGACATAGTTCAAATGATAAAACTATGACTGTAAGAGAGATGACTAAAAGTAACTGTAAGAGAGATGACTGAAAGTAACTGTCAGAGAGATGACTAAAAGTAAAAGTAATTACAAGAAAGATGACTGAAAGATGAAAGTAACTGTATAAGAGATGACTGAAAGATGAAAGTTACTGTTAGAGACAGAGTTCAAATGATACAACTATTACTGTAAGAGAGATGACTGAAAGTAACTGTAAGAGGAAAGTAACTGTAAGGGAGACTGGAGATGAACAGATTAAAATTCGTTATACGTTTAATATTAGAAGAAGGTTTTTTTTAAAAAAAAACGTATTATGTTAGCTCTTACAGAGTGGGCTTCCCCCCCCTCCCCAGAGTGGGCTTCCCCCCCCTCCCCAGAGTGGG
>CAXITT010002055.1:0-11406 GCA_964033795.1 Lymnaea stagnalis
TACACTGGCTGGAGAACATACATGATCCACACTACACTGGCTGAAGAACATACATGCTCCACACTACACTGGCTGGAGAACATACATGCTCCACACTACACTGGCTGGAGAACATACATGCTCCACAGTACACTGGCTTGAGAACATACATGTTCCACACTACACTGGCTGGAGAACATACATGATCCACACTACACTAGCTGAAGAACATACATGCTCCACACTACACTGGCTGGAGAACATACATGCTCCACACTACACTGGCTGGAGAACATACATGCTCCACACTACACTGGCTGGAGAACATACATGCTCCACACTACACTGGCTGGAGAACATACATGCTCCACACTACACTGCCTGGAGAACATACATGCTCCACAGTACACTGGCTGAAGAACATACATGCTCCACACTACACTGGCTGGAGAACATACATGCTCCACACTACACTGGCTGGAGAACATACATGCTCCACACTACACTGGCTGAAGAACATACATGCTCCACACTACACTGGCTGACGTCCCTGGGCGCCAGACTAGCGGGGGCGCCAAATTTGGCTTTGAAATTATTTACTGGATGCAAATAATGGGTTTAATTGATGGGAAAGGGGGGGGGGCGTAAAAATGAATCTTGTCCGCTGGCGACAAGTACTCCAGATACGCCTTTGACAATGGCGTAGAAAGGGGGTGGATGGGTTTGTCCGCCTATGAGTCATTTTTTTTTCTCTTTTTATGGAGGCGCTGCATTTTCAGACAACTTCAGAGTTTGTATCGTGGAAGGTAGTGCGGCAAACATGGCACGACCATGGTAGCACTAACACTGGCTAGTCCACTCGGCAGTGTATCTATCAGCACTAACACTGGCTACTCCACTCGGCAGTGTATCTATCAGCACTAACACTGGCTAGTCCACTCGGCAGTGTATCTATCAGCACTAACACTGGCTACTCCACTCGGCAGTGTATCTATCAGCACTAACACTGGCTACTCCACTCGGCAGTGTATCTATCAGCACTAACACTGGCTACTCCACTCGGCAGTGTATCTATCAGCACTAACACTGGCTACTTTGTGAAGTTGGAAAAATGATAGAAAGTATTGACTTTTCTATTTGACCTCCAAATGTCACACGATGGGTCTGACAGAAAAATATTACAGGAATAAAATAATCCCAGTATCACATCTTTAACATATTTGATCACATCAACCCTAATTTACTATAGCCAAATGATAGAAACATCTATCACATTTTTTCTTTTAAATAAATTTAAAGTTTACACCTAAACTTTTAGTGAACATTTGTACATAATCAGTGGTGAACTAAATTGGGGGTGGGGGCGCGGGGGTTGGGTGGGGCGAAGGGGGTGGTCTTTAAATTCGGTGTTTTTATTTTCACTTCGTGACATTTAATAGAGCACTTCTGGCTGAGAAGTGCAGGCAAGTTGTTTACGTCGTATAGTTAGATTTAATCAGCAGTTGAAACTGCTTTACGCTTGCACCAGCTGCGTATTGAAGACACAGTCGTCTATGTAAGTGCTTTTATCCAATCAAACGTACGAAACTATGGCTGTCTGCCGAAGTTCCTCGAATAAGACATGTGAGCGATTTCTCTCTTTCAATCTCTCTCAATGTTTCTATCTCTCCTTTCTTCGTCCTCTTTCCTTATCTCTATATCTCGTTCTCTCACCTCTTTCTCTCACCCATTCCCCTTCTTTCTCTAATTTTTCGTTTCTTCCTTTCTTTTTTTCATTCTTTCTTTCTTTCTTTCTTTCTTTCTTTCTTTCTTTCTTTCTTTCTTTCTTTCTTTCTTTCTTTCTTTCTTTCTTTTCTTTCTTTCTTTTCTTTCTTTCCTTTCTTTCTTTTCTTTCTTTCTTTCTTTCTTTCTTTCTTTCTTTCTTTCTTTCTTTCTTTCTTTCTTTCTTTTCTTTCTTTCTTTCTTTCTTTCTTTCTTTCTTTCTTTCTTTCTTTCTTTGTTTCTTTGTTTCTTTCTTTCTTTCTTTGTTTCTTTGTTTCTTTCTTTCTTTCTTTCTTTCTGTGTGTCTGTCTGTTTGTCTGTCTTTCTTTATTTTTACTCTCGCTCTTTCGCCCCCCCCCCTGTCTTCCGCTCTCTTTGTCTGTCGCTCCAGANGTACACATACAAGTGTGTTTCGTGCGTGGATATATGATGTCAAAATAATATACATGAAAGCAATTCACTTACCACTATAGATTACACACCACAGAAAAATTTGTATCCCCCAACAAAAAAAAAAAAAAAGCCCCACCCCCACAGTGATTCACAGTAGTTTCCTGGAATAATAAATTTCAGTTTCTCCTTTTAATGAAACTGTATCACACTACACTGGCTGGAGAACATACATGCGCCACACTACACTGGCTGAAGAACATACATGCTCCACACTACACTGGCTGGAGAACATACATGCTCCACACTACACTGGCTGGAGAACATACATGCTCCACACTATACTGGCTGGAGAACATACATGCCCCACACTACACTGGCTGAAGAACATACATGCTCCACACTACACTGGCTGAAGAACATACATGCTCCACACTACACTGGCTGGAGAACATACATGCTCCACACGGCACTGGCTGAAGAACATACATGCTCCACACTACACTGGCTGAAGAACATACATGCTCCACACTACACTGGCTGGAGAACATACATGCCCCACACTACACTGGCTGAAGAAAATACATGCTCCACACTACACTGGCTGAAGAACATACATGCTCCACACTACACTGGCTGGAGAACATACATGCTCCACACGACACTGGCTGAAGAACATACATGCTCCACACTACACTGGCTGGAGAACATACATGCTCCACACTACACTGGCTGAAGAACATACATGCTCCACACTACACTGGCTGGAGAACATACATGCTCCACACTACACTGGCTGAAGAACATACATGCTCCACACTATACTAGCTGGAGAACATACATGCTCCACATTACACTGGCTGGAGAACATACATGCTCCACACTACACTGGCTGAAGAACATACATGCTCCACACTACACTAGCTGAAGAACATACATGCTCCACACTACACTGGCTGAAGAACATACATGCTCCACACTACACTGGCTGGAGAACATACATGCTCCACACTACACTAGCTGGAGAACATACATGCTCCACACGACACTGGCTGGAGAACATACATGCTCCACACTACACTGGCTGGAGAACATACATGCTCCACACTACACTGGCTTAAGAACATACATGCTCCACACTACACTGGCTGGAGAACATACATGCTCCACACTACACTAGCTGGAGAACATACATGCTCCACACGACACTGGCTGGAGAACATACATGCTCCACACTACACTGGCTGAAGAACATACATGCGCCACACTACACTGGCTTAAGGAATTTCACATTAAAACAGGTTCCTTAACTAACGCATGTTGCTTGAACATTGAAGTAATCCTGCCGACAATGTGACGTGACGTGGTATCAGGGCTCAATTCCTGAATCTCCATGAACATTTCAAGATGTTCAGAAAAAGAAAAAAAAGATTAATAATTATAGACAAGCTTGTACTTCCTTTAAATCGATCATCAATTAAAAAAATAAATCAACAAAGCCATTTATTTCCTTGTTGTGTTGATATCAAAATGTTTGACGTAATGTTGGAACTGGCCCACATTGTCTCAGATCAGTGTTTCCCAGACTTTTGACATCTGTGTACCCCTTTTTAAAATTTTCGTAACCTTGAGTACCCTTCGTTACGAAAATAAATAAATGAATAAAAAATAAAATAAAATTGCACATGCATGAATAACAATTAAAAAATATTTCCGGTTCCGGAAAAACTCTTCCCGTACCCCCAGGGGTACACAGCCCACACTTTGAGAAACACTGTCTTGGCCTAGAAATCTTATATTTTATAAGCCTTCGTGGCCCATTGGCTCTATACGCACCCCTTCCCTCCCATGTGCCAATGATCAAAGTACTTATATTTGTGTTGTCAGATATAATTTTTTTGATGGGGTAAAAAATCAGTCAATGACTCGAGCGTGTCAGGAAGATTTTTTTAGCCAAGATTTCACCCACACTGTGCTGAGTCGAGATGAGACCCATAGTCGTAAAAAGTGGAAATGAAAGTTTTATACAAGACAGATGACACGTTTGTTACATTGTTAACAAGAATTGATCAAACTAGACCCATGCACACACCTAGTCTTTTGCTGGTTCTACACCACTGCACACGATGGAGCACATCAGACCATAGGCAACGCTTTCTAGGAATAAAAGTTTTACCTAAACTGTCGAAACTCGGGGGGTTGTGGGGGGGGCTTCAGTTCGACTATATTTAACCTACTTAACGGGAACAGCATTGAATGGGTTCAGGTGGGTTGAGTAATAACGGAGTTTCTGTTTCTGTTTAACATGTGCTCTATTGGCGGAGGAACATTTGACAATGATCAGTTGTGCAGTTGTGGACTGAAGGGGAAACTTCATCTTGATCAATTGTGCAGTTGTAGACTGAAGGTTGGAATATTTTGTCTTGAGACATTCATTTCAATTAATGATCAGTCCCTTCCTATGCTGTTAGCTGTTTCTCAATTACAGAATTAATTTATTGCAACAAGTCCTGTCATAATGGGAGCTGTCTTACTAGGCATTTGTATCATGTTCCTCAATCTGGAAGGTAAGTCTTGAATTAAGCCGTTACATTATAAGTAACATTTATATAACATAAAAGTTTTGAGATGATGATTAACACAGCTTCATTCATTTATTGTGCAACGCTGACATTAAGTTTCACACAGAGACAATGCCAGTTCCAGCTAAGAGGAAATGTAAAAAAAAGCTTCTCATCTGCGCATGTCCTTCGAACTATTCTAAACTGTTGATGCTATATGATGGCAAGGGGGGGGGGGGGGGTCCTTTAATTACTTCAACAAAAAAAGGAGAGGGGGGCTTGGCATTTTTGACAGGTGTTGACAAGGTGGATGGGGGGGGGGTTTGGGGGGTTAGATTAGTTGATGTCAAGAATCATTTTTTTTTCTATCAAAATTTTAATCTTAAAATTGACTGGTTCTTACATTATTTAAACAAATTTAACAAGTATATTGAGTCATATATGAAAAGGCTTTTAACAATACACGAGTTATTGACTAATAATAAAAATAATAAATTGTATTTGAAAATCACGCTTCATACTCAAAGGCTCGAAGCGCAGTACAAAGTCAAACAAATTAAACGTGGAATAAAAAAATCTATATTTTACCACATTGAAATACAAAACGCAACATTACAAAAACTACACACGAGACAAACTCATTCTAAGTCTTTCATCAATTGCAACCATAAACACACGCCACTATACATCTAGGAGTTAATAGCCAGCTGGAATTCAATGTGTGTGTGTCTGTGCACTGCAGATGGCTTGTCAGAATGTTAGCACATCTTGTTAGTGCAAAAGAAGTCAAAAGGTGGCCTCTCTTCATCCAGTGGCGTAGCTAGGGTCGGTGTCACCCGTTGCTCATGGTGTCACCCACCCCTCCACGACTTCCAAGAATGATTTGTTATTGTTAAAAAAAGTCTACAGTATAACAATAACAAGGAAAACATTTAATCAAAGGTCAGAAGGTAAATGATTTTAAGAAATGTATTTAAAATTTTGTAGGAGCAAGAATGATCAATAAATTGATCGTGGGCCCTCAGATAGAGATATCAACCTGAAGATACAGTTATTTTTACATTAAATTAACTTTATTAAAAATTTTCCTTTCCTGGTCTTCAAAGTTGCAAATCTGTCAATCACTTGATCAAATTAAATGTCATTCACCGTATTACTTTCAAATGATATTAGAACCAGAACAGAAAGCCTTGACTGTCCCATGGTGGATCGTCAATAGGTCTTGATAAGCCTTAGTTTTGAAAAGCTCCGCTCACATGAAGCAACAGACACACATGTCGTAAGACTTTGAGGGCGTCCATTAATTACGTCAACAAAATAGGGGTTAGCGGGTGTCACGAATTTCTTCTTTACTATAGTGTTGATGGTCTCGTCTCCGTTGTCTAGGGGGGGGGGTATGATCATTTACTACACACTGTCACTAAACACCAATACACCAGAGTACACAAACACTGGACTATAAAACCTTCAATGGTAATCTTTACTCTTTATTAAGATCCTACAATTAGCACACAATCAATATAACGACACATCCAATTAGTACGGTAAGTCTTGCTAACACACTTAGCCAAAAGACTTCCTACTAACAGGATCAGTGGACTAGCCCGTCCTCCCTTTCACTCTCCCTGAGTCGTTCTGCCCTTTACACACCAAACCGAAACGCACGTACGGTACCTTTCGTTCGTATGAGTTCCTACGCCAGCCACTCTTTCTCATTCACGCCTGGACTACTTTCATAACTTCGCTACGGTCACTAAAGTCATCAGGGATTCTCACCTCGTCAGCGGGTTGGAAATGTTTGACAATTGTTGGCAAAGGGGAGGGAGGGGGTTAAATTAGATTACGTCATCAATCATGTTTTCTCTGTTAAAATTTTAGTCTTAAAAAATGACTGGTTATTACATTATTTTAAACAATTTATAAGTGTAAATGAGTGTAAACAGTCCTATAAATTTTAGGCTTTTAACAATATCAGATTTATTTAATGCCTGTCTGTGCACTTCAGATGGCTGGTCAGAATGTTAACACACTTTGTTAGTGCAAGAGAAGTCAAAAGTTGGCCTCTCTTCACCCGTAGATTCTGTTGCAGGTATGGAACAAGGACAAGGTTCAAATGTCATGTGCAGTCAAGATAAATGATATGGTTAGAGTAGGAATACGATATTTTGAGAATTAGGGGAATGTAAAGTGAGTGACAATAATAAAATTACTGCTTGAACGGATTTGCAAAATCTGTAACATCTATTTTGCATTCCAAGTCTTGTTGAAAAAGCATGTTCAACAGAACCGACCAATGCCCTCTTGAGCATAAGAAATTATCACCTGCTCCTCAAAAAAAAAGGATTCGACCAATGCGAGTAGCTGCAAGGAGATAGAGAGAGCTTAGGGCAACTATTGCTCACATCGACTAGGCTTCTATTTTAAGTGCTGAATGGTTAGATGAGGATGATGTTGACTTGTCTGGTGTATCAGTGCCGGAAGATGAACATGATAAATCAGCTGCTATAGACTATGCCCATCAGGGGAGTCATTTCATTTTTTTCAGGGGGGTAAAACCAAAACTTGGTCGGCTTGTTAAGTTGTTTATTACTGGAGGCGTGACAGTTCATAGCAATTTAAATAACACAAGCAAAGTAAGGGATGGGAATAAATGTACCTCTGCCCAACCCAAATGAGGTCTCCCATGCCCATTGTTACGATACAGCAACACCTGGCTACTCCATGGGAAGATGATAGCAGCTAGAAACTATACTATAATTGTCAGCTATACTGACAATAATCATTTTTAGGCCTATACTTGCACAAACAATGATATTTAGCCCTTAACAACCTTTTAATTGATTCTGCTTTATGAAATTTAAGTGTAAAAACTTTTTAACTTGTTTAACTTGCTAAACGTGTAATAAAATGTTTTCCTTACAATTGTATGCGTCATTTAAATAGATTAGCACAAAGTAAAATGTATTTATAAGTTTATTTATATTGTAATTCATTGGTTGGGGGGGGGGGTATAAAATTTTGACATAATTAAATTGGGGGGTGGGTGGTTATTGGAGAGTTTGACAGTTGTTGAAAGTTTTCCTTACAATTGTATGCGTCATTTAAATAGATTAGCACAAAGTAAAATGTATTTATAAGTTTATTTATATTGTAATTCATTGGTTGGGGGGGGGGTATACAATTTTGACATAATTAAATTGGGGGGTGGGTGTGTCATCGAAAGTTTGACAGTTGTTGACAGGGGGGAGAAGGTAAAAAATTGCGTTAAAATTTTTGAAATAATTAATGAACGACCCCTGCAACAAACATTTTTAAATTCATACCTAATTAAAATTTCACTTTCCAGCCATTTTGTCTCAAGTGACGAGTCAAGTTGTGTCGAGGGAGAATGTAAGTGTCAAACTGACAGTCACTTTTCCAAACACACAGCAGGCCACCGAAGCAAGTCTTATTACAATCAGACATGAAATGAAAGACACCAACGAAGATGTTTTATATCTAAGTAAAGGCTTTACTAATCCCAAACTGGCAGTGAAATATAGAAATAGAATCACAACAAACTTGGTTGCTGCAGACAGGAAGTTAGAAATGACTCTGTCTAATGTGGCTGCATCAGATGCTGGGTCCTTTACCTGTTTTGTGGGAACTGGTAATACAGTGATTGGAAACTGTGGTCAGAAACTCATTGTTTTACGTAAGTATCTGAATGTGTTTTGTAATCAAGAGATAAGATAGAGGCGAGAGTGTAGAGATTATCCTTTGTTTATTTAGAGTGTTTATGAAATATTAATAATAAGTAATATTAGATGTAGTGTCTTGAATATATTAAAAGTAATTACCTTTAGATGTAGTGTGTAAATTAATTAAGTAGCTTTAGATGGGTTGTTTATTACAAGGGTTCTTAACCAGTGGTCTCATCACCCCAAGTGGGTGTGGTAGGCAGTGTCAGGTGGTGCTGGAAGACCAAGAATATCCAGTTTATTTTTAACTGTAGTTTTTATCATGGGGGTGCGGCAAAAAGTGTTTTGAAATCAAAATGGGGGTGCAGGTAATATTGGGGTCGCGCAACTGCAACTGCAAAAAAAAGTTAAGAACCCCTGTATACATTAAATTATTTATATATCGATTAGTATGTCTCATCAGATTTAGTGTCTAGAATCACATATAATAAATTTCAAGGTATGTATGAATATGTGGCTGTAACATTGTGTTCAAAAGGTGTGCACAATAAAATTGCCAGAAGTCGGCACTAATTTGGATGCAAGTTTTTTCAAGTAACTTTAGTTGATGGGAAGTTGACACATTGCTGCCACCATTGTTTGCTGGGTTATATTCTAGTATGTGAATAAAATAGGTAGGATTTGATGAGATGGAAGCAAAGGATGTGTAAACTAAACTGGTAAACCTATGTGTAATTTAAGAAAATAATAATTAAATTATAAAATATTAAATTTAGGCTAACAGTATTCTTGTTATTGGCGTTGCATTTATAATTTGGTCATCAGAAGATCTAACTCTACTTCACTGACAATTGAATCAATACATGCAGGCAGCTAATGGTAACTTTTAACTGGTTGATCTCCATTAGGTAAACCTGACCCACCTACTATAAATGTATTGAGTCCTCCACTAGAAGGTCAGACATTGAAGCTTGAATGTCAACCAAACTCTCTTAGTTTACCAGCTGACCACGGACTAGCATCTGACATAGTCTGGCAAGATAACCAAGGACAATTTATTGGTATACCAGGAGGAGACAGCAGGGTAAGATCTCTGCATGTAGATACATAAAGTTTTAATATATTAGGTCTGTATGTAACTTAATATTAGGTCTGTATGTATATTCTATTCTGGGTCTGTATGTATTTTCCAAACTGGTTCTGTATGTATACTCTATACTAATTCTGTATGTATATTCTATGTGGTGCAGTAACTAACATGTATAATTGACTCAAACAACCGAACGTGAGCTTTATCATTGTCACTGTCTCTATCAACTTTTTAATGAATTTACAGTATTTGAGAAAAAACCGCTATAGAGTGAAGCCGCGAAAATCGAACCGTGAAGTGGCGAGGGACTGCTGTATAGGATATATAATTGGCCAATTTTTTTTCTCCAGATAACTCATTTTTTTGTTGATGATTTTTAATGGGGAATTAATTTATTAAAGACTGTAACTCAAACTGGGTTTTATTGTTCTATTGGTTGTGTTTCTTTAAAAGTCATCTGAGTTTCATTTTGACATTGCAGTTTAACATGGATGCTCAAGGTCATCTTGAGGTGCGGGGTATTCAACGCACAGACAAAGGACGTAGATTTGCTTGTACGTCTGCTGACAAAACTCCGGGAGTGTCCATAGAACCTTTGGCGTCAAACCCAAGTCCTTTCTATGAAGTGATACCTGAATGTAAGTTGTTTAGGTAAATGACAATCTATTTGATCTAAAGCCATTAGTTAACTTTTCAAACATTAATCAGTATTTTTTTTTAGTTCATCTGATTAATCACACAATCATTGGAAGCAGAAATCTGAATAGTGGCCCTCTTTGTGTATCAACCTAATGTGTTAACTTTAAGGGTAAGATATGCAGAAATATTATTTTTGTTGTTAATCGAGGATGAGAATTTCACATGACATTCCATGCAGAAAGTAATCATTATTTTTATGTTTGATAAATTTTGTTGGTAGATTTGTGGCATAATAGCGTGTCAGCCTCATGAACAGGAAGTTTGGGTTTAAATGTTCAGGATATCCACTAGCTTGAGTCGTATAAATGATTTGATGAGAATAAACAAATAGCTATTCTTAGGCGATTGGGCAGAGCACTGTTAAGAAAATGCATTAGTGAACATGGAAACATCATTTTAAAAAAACTTATTGTCACACATAAGGAATTGAGTTCAGAATTTAATGAATTCTTTGGTTGAATGTGATAAAATAAATGGTAAATCTTAATATATTCCCAACTAAACTTGTCTTTTTCCAGGGATGTTGTCAACAAAATTTTCTTTCTATTATGTTTTGTTGAAATGTAATCTATGTGTTGTTTGACCAAGATTCCTGCTATAGTTATATGGGTGAGACGGAAGAAGGCTATCTGATAGGTTTAGTGAACATCTTCAGGATAATGAATAAAATAAGCCATCCCTGGTTTCATCTCATTTCAACAAGGGCACATCAGATGTATTTATCACGGCTCTAATTTCTTGCACCAATACACCAGCGATAGTGAAGAATGAAGAATAAATACTACTTACGAGAAATCTTTGCTGAAATTTATGTTTTATTATCAATTCTGCATTTTCAGTCAAACCTTTGGTTAGTGACATGGATTTAACACCACCATTTGAAAACGATGCCCATATAAGGAAAAAGGTCTCAGAGGAGCTCAATTACAAGTGTGACATTTTCTGTTTACCAGCTTGTGATGTCCAGTGGACTTATAAATCATATACCACCCAGGGGTAAGTTTTGTTATAATAAATACATTTAACTGCTGTGTTATGTTAATATTTGTTAATAATAGTTATTTTTATGACTTTCCAAATTGTTTTTGATATTTTGTCAGGTTTGAGCCAGTTCCAAATCTTGAGGATGCCAAGATATTAAAAAAGTCAGTAACTCGTATTGATGAAGGAACATATCGTTGTAAAGCATCAAACAAACATGGAGAAGTTCATAAGGATTTCGAACTACAATTGCTTTGTAAGTTGA
>CAXITT010002055.1:11659-23433 GCA_964033795.1 Lymnaea stagnalis
GGGGGGGGGGGGGGGGGGGGGCTTATAAATGAAAGAGGTTAAGAATGGGTTATTCATTCAAGTAAGCTTCTGTGTCTCATTAGATAAAAAAAATTTAAAACTTCTGTACTATAAAATCTCTGTGTTTCGTTTACTTCAAATTGATCCAATAGAAATGAGCAAGTTGAACTGGGACGAAATTCAGGGTGAACGAGACTACAACCCTGGATGTATATTGAAATAGTGTGTCTGGAAAAGACTTGTTGATGATGCTACTTTATCTTTATTTGGCTATACCCCCAGTTACTGGTGACATTCCTGTGAATTAATTCTTGACAACATGATTTTGAGGGCAGTTACTAGATGTAAAATATCTCTTGTTTGAGTTTCTAAACATTGTTCTCTTATTTCAGACATAGAACCACCTAAAGTAAGCATTAACAATGAAGCAAAAGACAGTGGAAATGTACAAGAGAATATAACAGCTACACTTCAATGTATTTTTGACTCTAATCCTGCACCTACCATAAGGTGATTGGTTTACAGACATTTTAAAGAACAAAAAGAAATAAGCAAGAAATTTGATAAATGATTTTTAATTTAATTTTACTGTTACTTTAAATGGTTAATTAAAAATATTTGCCAAAAGAAAGATGGAATTAAAATTCCGTTCCTTTGTGAATTTGTATTACTGAATTGATAAAAACATACATTTAATCATTGCATAATGTACGCAAAAGAAAAACTCTCTTGATTAATGCAGATTAAAGTAACATAAAATATTTTAGTATGGATTGGTTATGTGGTTAATTAATACAGAGAAATATGTTACAAATTGCATGTTTGTAATGAGTTGTGGGAAATAGTGTTCCATAATATATCAATTAAGGAATTTAAATATTCCTTTTTTAAATATTATTGTTAAGAAGCAGCATGTAATTAACTGAATTGAGATGTATTAGAGTGTTAAAATCTGATTTATACAATGTCCAACAAGATTTGACTACATTTTAAGTAACATTCTATTTGTTGTTTAGCTGGAAGTCTCCCACAGGAGCCACTGTACTCCAAGAACTTGGCCCCAGTCCAAGGATTACTTTGCCAGAACGTCTGTACACAAGCAAGTACACCTTCGAACCTCACTGTCAAGACGGTGGAGTGTATTCTTGTCAAGCAAATGCTGATACAAACTCTGCAGAGGGCAGAATGAATATCGTTGTTATGTGTAAGTATAGTGTAGATATATTACTGATCAATTATATTTAATTATAAGAATGTTTAAATAATGAAATGCCATGTCACTTGATGCCTTCATAATTAAATCTCTTTCCTAATCGTTGTGCCACCTTTTTAGAAATGTAGGGACATTATATGTAAAGGGACATAAGACATGAAGGGAGATAAGACATGTAGGGACGTAATACATGAAGAGAGATAAGACATATGGGACATAAGACTTAAAACGGCATAAGACATGTTTGGAGATAAACACGAAGGGACATAGTAATATGAAGAGAGATAAGACATTAAGGGACATAAGACATGAAGGAAGATAAGACATGAAAGGACAATAGACATCATAAAGTGACGTAAGGAAGGGACGTATGAACACTCAAGAAATAATTTATCCCCCCCCCCCACATCACAACCACCACATATACCCTGGATAAGCTTCCTAATCCTAAATTAGTTCAAATACAAATATCAAGTTATGCAGCGCTCAGCAAATTTAAATTTAGTAAATGCTGTCATTTTCAAATGTTCCAAACTTTCAGTTGTTTTATAATGTCATCTGTAAGGAAATAATCTTTGATTGACATTTGCCTGTTTGGCTTTGTCTACCTTATCACTGTAATTTTAATCTATCATATCACTTTAAGGTTTAATCTACCATATCTCTGTAGTAGCTTCAATTCTAATATCATTATCATTGAATTTACCTCCATTTGTTTAAGGTAAACCAAGGAGTGCTGACAATGAGGGACTAAAGAAAGAATATGTCTGGGAAATTCCTCAAACGCTCAAATTTTCTTTTGTCATATTAGCCATGCCAGAACCAAATGTTAGCAGGATTATTTCCTCTGTTGGAGGGAGGTAAGTTGATTGAGGATATTTAAAGGCACCAATGGTGGCTAGGACATAGATTGAATCTGCAGAATGGAAAGAAAATAATTTTAGCTATTGACTTTGCTGAGAATTGACTTTATTATATTTGCAACACTATTTAAGTTTGTTCATAAATGGAAATATTTTCCAAGTAATTGAAACATTTGAACACTGTAATGCGTGCAATGTAAATCTAACATTGGCACATGAAAATTCTTATTAAAACAAAATTGTAATTAAAAAATATCACCTGAAACGATTAAATCTATTTAATTTTTAAAATATAAATTATTTTGATGATCTTTTTTTACAGAAATCGAAAAGAAGAATTATCAAAAGATGTGGCCATAACTAAAGAGAGCAAATACAGTGGGAAAGATTATCTAACAAAGTTTACATTTGAAAGCAAAAGATCATTGGACCAGAATGATATGGACAGAATCTTTATAATGACTTTTCAATCATCTGAGTTTACCACAGACCTAAAATTTACAATAAGACCAAGAGGTAAAGTTAATGTGCATTTAATCCACTTCTGAATATCATCTTGTTCAGAGCCCCCCTAATTCCCAAATGCTTGTTAATATATCATGCTCATCATTGCACCTTGTAACCTAACTCCGATACAACATGACTGCTTTAGTTTACTGCTATGCTCATGAGGATGTCACTATGGTTACCAAGTTACAAGAGTTAAAAATTCAAGATGGCTTTCCAAGTTCTTAAGCAGATTAAAAGCAAGCTTGGTTGATGGAACTATTGAACAGACTAAAGTAGGATCTGTTGAAATTGAGACAGGAAATGGTGTGGAACATCCTAAAGTTAAATATAAGGTACCGGATATGTACAAATTATTCCGTCGAGACAGAAAAGACAGAGGAGGAGGAGTACTTGTTGCTGTCCATCACAACCTGGACCATACCAACCTGGACTGCCCCGCTGTTCCAGAACTAGATGTTGACGACTGCGAGCTCCTGTGGGTAAAATTAAAACTAAAGGGTAGACGCACACTTTACGTTTGTGCCTATTACCGACCAAACACAGCAGATGAACCAAGCCTGAGGAGGTTCGAGGCATCACTTCACAGAGCAACACAGGCGAAGAACGCTTTTCTCCTGATAAGAGGGGGAGGGAGATTTTAACTTTCCTGGTTGGAACTGGCAGATTCCTACCTTGAAGCCCAAGTCCCCATACCCTGTTCTACACTCAGAATTCATGGAGATAATTAACAACCATGGTCTGGAACAGCTGGTTAAAGAACCAACGAGGGGGGAAAACACTCTTGACCTACTCCTCACCAATTGTCCACATCGTGTTCCAAAATTTGAGGTCATCCCCGGGATATTGGACCACTGCATTCCCTATTGTGAATTTCAGGTCAACACACTAAAAAAAGAAACAAATCATTCGAGAAATCCCAATTTATGCCAAGGCTGACTGGGATGGCCCGAGGATTGCAACCAAAAGAGCTAAGCTCAAACATGCAAGGGATTCAGAGTACAGCGACAACAGAAGAGCTGTGGGTGAAGTTTAAGACAACAATCACTAATGTAGTGAAGAAATTCATACCACACAAGATCACCAAACCTAGGATAAATCAGCCATGGGTCACGGCTGAAATCCGTAGGCTTATCCACCGGAGAGACCGCCAATACAAACGTATGAAGAAAAATGGCTCGATTGAACTGAGAGAGGAGGTACTGAGGCTCCGCCGAACCATTCAACGTTTATTGCGTAGATCGTATTGGAACTACATGAACGGCATATTCTCAGAGGAAGACACCCCGACCAAAGATGTCAAGAACAAGCGCTTCTGGAGCTATGTGAAGCACCAAAAGTCCTCAAACGCTGGAGTTTCCCCCTTTAGGTGGGATGGCCAATTGACATCTGACCCAAAAGCACAGGCGGAGATACTCAATCAGCAGTTCCGGTCTATCTTTGGTGACGGTAGAGAGTACTCTGAGACTGATTTCCTTCTGAAGACCAAAATGATGAACAGAGCCTACCCTGTCATGGGAGACATCCAGATATCAGACCAATGTGTGTTTTCCGTCCTCAATACCATTAACCCTTACAAAGCATGTGGTTCTGACAACATCAAACCACGAGTGCTCAAAGAATTGGCCAAAGAAATCGCTCCTGCACTGACAATCCTCTTCCAATCGTCACTATGCACAGGAAATGTTCCAGCAGACTGGAGAACAACATATGTCACCCCAATTTACAAGAAAGGGGAACATTCCGACCCTGCCAACTATCGTCCGATATCCCTCACCAGCGTGGTCTGCAAACTGTTGGAGCACACAATCGTAAGCACAGTCATGAAGCATCTTGAAAGCCAAAATATACTCAATGACTGTCAACATGGCTTCCGAGTCAATAGATCATGTGAGACCCAGCTTCTTGAATTTGTAGAAGACATGATGACCAATCTGGAGAACCACAAGCAGACTGACGTGCTGGTAATGGACTTCGCAAAGGCATTTAACCATGTGAATCATAGTTTGCTCCTACACAAACTCCAGAGATATGGGATCCAAGGCACCACTAACACATGGATCTCTAGCTTCCTCAGTCACCGACGCTAAGCAGTAGTGGTTGGGCGGTACAAGTTCCTCCTTTGTTGATGTGAAGTTAGGATCAGTGCTGGGCCCCTGTTTGTTCCTTGCATACATTAATTACCTATCCGAGAAACTGACATCACAGGCAAGACTGTTCGCAGATGTGGACCAGGACGAGCTACAACAGGATCTCAATCTGTTAGCTGAGTGGGAAATGAGCTGGGACATGTAATTTCACCCTGCCAAGTGCCAGACACTATCAGTCTCTAGAAGTTGTACTCCTCTACACTACCAATACGAACTGCACGGCCATATACTTGAGCCAGTTTCCCCCGTAAAGTACCTGGGTGTTATCAATCAAAGAGAGGTCCGCTGGGACGAGCATATTAACAATGTATGTAAACAAGACCCTAGGGTTCTTAAGGCGAAATCTAAAGATTGGCAACTCCTGTGTGAAAGAAAGAGCATTTAAAGCATTTGTCCGTCCGATTTTAGATTATGCATCTTCAGTCTGGGACCCATTTACCCAGAAGAGCATTGACAGGTTGGAGGCGGTCCAGCGACGAGCAGCACGCTTTGTCCTAAACCGCTACAGGAATACCTCTAGTGTTGGCAGCATGCTGGAAACACTAGGCTGGTCACCATTGGAGAAACGACGACGACAATCCAGGCTCTCCATGATGTACAAGATAAATAATGGGCTGGTCCACTATTCCAGTATTAAACAGAAACTCATCCTTCTCCCACATAGACAGCGACGAGGCCATGACAGGCAACTCAGGCTCATACCAGCAAGACGCCAGTACAGGAGCTACTCATTCCTGCCCAAGACAATCAGGGACTGGAACAAGCTTTCAAAAGGAACAATCTTTCATTTGTGTCCATTGCGTCAAGCCTTCAAACTCCTAGTGCATGATTCCCTCACAAAGTGGCACTGGAAATCAGTGAAATTTCCTCATTAACACCATGAACAGAAACATTGCAAATCCCATCTACATGCATAGAAGCCAAAATGATCAATAAATTGATCATGGGCCCATAAGATATAGAAGAAAAAGAAGAGATAACATTGAATAAGACAACATAATTAGTACTTGTACATCTGATGATATCAACAAGTGACAAAGAACATGTGATGTCAGAGAACTTTTTGAGATTTAATGGAGGGGTGAAAGGAGCCTACAAAGTTAATGAACAGGTCAAGTTCACTCCTCTCCATAGTGGTGACCCCTATACCACTAGGGCCTTTTTCAAATACGCGACGGTTTCCTCTGTACAAGCCGCAACGTTATCTACGCCATTGTCTGCACCCGCTGTCAGATGACATACATAGGGGAGACTGGACGCCGTCTCTCGGACAGGTGTACCGAACACCTCCGAAACATTACACAAGATAAACAGTGTCCCGTCTCCAAACACTTCAAGAGTAGCGACCACCGGGGCAAGGCGGACTTTTCAATAAGTGCGATTGTGGCCAGCACTAACACCGCCAGCCGGGTCAATTTGGAACACAGACTTATCCTGACTTACGGCACTTTGACGCCAGATGGGATTAATGTTATGTCTCTGTTCACAGCTTGACCCTAGCTCCGCCCCTCCACGTTCTGACCTATCACAGTGAACTTTTTTCTCCCCCCTTTTTTCGCCGCTGCTTATTTAAACTCTCACTCATTTTCCTTCTGCCACACTTCTATTGCTGCCCACAGATACTACTTACCAGCTAAGTGCTATTTCTTATTTTTATAACGTTTTTTCTGTTGTTTTGTTCGCTGACGAAGGCTTTCTGCCGACACGTTCGCTGTTTTGTTGCGTTTAATTTTTCAGGTTTAACCATACTCTGTTTTACTCATTTTATTTTGTACTAACCTGATTGCAGTCTCTCCCCTTATTACACCTTATTATATCAAATATCACATCAATTCATCGTTAGTAAAAAAAACTTCAACTCTTTGGTCTATTAAGTCTTGTTTCCTTCCAGGTCCACCTCTTGCTGCCACCAACCTGACGTCATTAGAGCCCAGACATGACTCGGTCAAGTTGTTCTGGTTACCTGGATTTAATGGAGGAGAAGTGCAAACATTCTCTGTAGAGTTTCGCCCCTTTAGTCCAACAGTATGTCATTTATTTAATACTCTGTGTAGAGTTATATCCCTTTAGACCCAAAGTTCCGCACCCCTACTCAGGTAACAATTTCTTTTAAGAATTTAAAAATGATGGGCTTTTAATTTGTACATTTAGAGGGGACAAAAACAACAACACTAAAACCAAGAAAATAAATGTGTGACTTATCACATGAGGAAAATGTTAAAAATATAATATCATTTATAGCATAAATTTAATGTCTGTTTTTATGACCTCTTTTCCTTGTACATCCTGCATGGCCACCTAGCACTCCCTGGGTGTGCGAGCACCTCTTGTTTAGGAAAATCTACATTAGGATCTGGGTACAAAAATGTTTGCAAATTATATTAAAGGTATTTAACACAAATTTATGATTGAGCTATTTATCTTTTGACCCCCCCCCCCCTCTCACAACTGATCACAACATTTGATGAGTTTTATATTAACCATTTGATGTCATTAATCAACTAATCACAAACTTTCATGATTTTAATATTAACCCTTTGATGTATTTCAGACTGAGTCCTCGTGGAGGCTGGCGCTATCTGGAGTTGAAGACTTAAACTTAAATAACATGTGGACTGAAGCTGTCGTCACACAACTGAGAGCCAGCACAGATTATGAAATGAGGGTGGTTTCTGTCAATAGACTTGATGAAGTCAGGTCTGACATTATAAGGATACACACTGCAGATAGGAAATATCAGATTGGTGGGTACAAACTAAAGATAGGTAATGTTAGAATGTTAGAGTATGAACTACGTGGAGGTAAGATTAGATGAATGGAATAATTTCAACTACAGTTTAATTGTTTACACATTTCTTAAGGAAGTCTCTAAAAATATTTTCCCAAAGCATACTAAGGGTGTGTCATTTATAGAAACTATGTTCTCTTTTTAAACTAGGCAGTATGTTAAAATAATGAAATAATGAACTTCTCTCCAGCTACCCCGGAAGATGATCTGAGTGCAGGTGCCACAGCTGGGATCGTTATAGCTGTCCTTATCATCATCATTATTCTAGTGGTAGTCATTCTCTACATATTTGTGTTCAGAAAAAGATGGGGTAAGTCTGATCTCTTGGGGGATAACTAGTAAACACTAGTAAGTTTGATCTCTTGGGGGATAACTAGTAAACACTAGTAAGTTTGATCTCTTGGGGGATAACTAGTAAACACTAGTAAGTCTGATCTTTTGGGGGATAACTAGTAAACACTAGTAAGTTTGATCTCTTGGGGGATAACTAGTAAACACTAGTAAGTCTGATCTCTTGGGGGATAACTAGTAAACACTAGTAAGTTTGATCTCTTGGGGGATAACTAGTAAACACTTGTAAGTCTGATCTCTTGGGGGATAACTAGTAAACACTAGTAAGTTTGATCTCTTGGGGGATAACTAGTAAACACTAGTAAGTTTGATCTCTTGGGGGATAACTAGTAAACACTAGTAAGTCTGATCTCTTGGGGGATAACTAGTAAACATTAGTAAGTTTGATATGGAGACGAATGTAACATAGGATTTTATGTCAATAGATACACATTATTATTTTAAGATACTATTTATTCATTCCAAAAATAATGGATAGTAAATAGAATGCTGTCATTTATTGCAGTTATATAAGAATATTGATTTAAAACGCCATATCTTTGCAATGTAGTAAATAAAACTTTACACAGAGCTGCTAATTTAATACTTTATCGTTATTAAAGTTTAAACATATTTAGTGATTTCTTTAATTTCATGAATTGAAGCTGGTCAAAAGGAACAGCCGGCCACAAATGGAAATGAGCATATTTACACTGAAGCTGTTGAAAAAGATGAAAAAAGTAAGTTAATGGCGACATTGAAGTTATTGAAAAAAGATTCAAAAAGTAATTTTAATAGCGACATTGAAGTTATTGAAAAAGATGAAAAAAGTAAGTTGAATAGCGATATTGAAGTTATTGAAAAAGATGAAAAAAGTAATTTTAATAGCGACATTGAAGTTATTGAAAAAGATGAAAAAAGTAAGTTTAATGGCGACAAAATGACAACATCTAAAATTTAAAAAAAAAAAAATATTTCATTTAATCTGATTTGTTTCTGTCATATTATTTGTTGCTATTTTATTCTTTATCTAAGTTAGTACTAACTCTCTACACACAATTTTTTTACTGACTTTAATCATTAGATGTTCCCTTAATTTTTTAAAATTCTGCCTAGGCTGCTCATTGACAAGTGCATGTTGTACACGGAAAAAAGGTGAAATATTTACTAAAAATGTTAAAAGTTGAAATCCAAAAATAAAAAGGATCTTTTTGCATTCTGTATTATAGAAGTTATTTATTAAAGCATACTTTGGCACATTTTGTAGTTTTTTGTTTGACTTTGTCAAGGACATGTACCCACTTAGTTTTTTTTTTTCTTCTACTTATTGAATAGTTGGATATATACTGTAAAACTTAAATTACATTCAAGCAATTTTAGTTTTTGTTGTAATGGCATACGCTGAACCATTTGAATATTGTCTTTTAATTAACTCTAAACTATAATGTTTTTAATACACAAATAGTTTCAAAAAAAAATTCTTTTAGCGGAACAATACAGGGAAATAAATTTGGTAAATAACAAGAAATGGAGTGCAATAAAACTATTTTAAATTATATTGTGATCCATGTACATAGACGCATAAATTTTAAACCACTTTAAGCCATCAGCCATAATTTAGAATTTCATGAACAGAGTTATGGACCTGCTCCTGGCAACATTACACACTCACAGGCTCATACTACAAATTTTTATATCCTTATCTACTAAAACGTTTAAATTAATAACTGCTCTATAATTTCAAAGCCTTGTCTGATGACCACGAATACATTGAAATTATTGAAACTCCATTGAAATATTCCAAATGTAAGTATTACTTCCATTGCCGTTAGGATCTAAGATGGCAATCAATATAATTTGCTTGTTGTCATGAGGTTTACTGGAAAAGATGAGGTAGTTAGTGTACATATGGGTTACATATAGTGAAAAAGATTTGTTTAAATATATGCAGTTAAAAACCATACTATTAGAGCCTATCCTAAGAATATCTGAGAAAATTTATTATTTTTCAGCCCGTTATGACGAGAATCGCGACTACATAGACGTTGTGGAGCCTCCCAGTGAAACTTTTAAAAGTGAGTCAGGCCTACGTAGTTTAGTGACAGAAATGAACTGAGTCAGGCCTACGTAGTTTAGTGACAGAAATGAACTGAGTCAGGCCTACGTAGTTTAGTGACAGAAATGAACTGAGTCAGGCCTACATAGTTTAGTGACAGAAATGAACTGAGTCAGGCCTACGTAGCTTAGTGACAGAGATGAACTGAGTCAGGCCTACGTAGTTTAGTGACAGAAATGAACTGAGTCAGGCCAACTTAGCTTAGTGACAGAAATGAACTGAGTCAGGCCTACGTAGTTTAGTGACAGAAATGAACTGAGTCAGGCCTCCGTAGCTTAGTGACAGAAATGAACTGAGTCAGGCCTACGTAGTTTAGTGACAGAAATGAACTGAGTCAGGCCTACGTAGTTTAGTGACAGAAATTAAAATGATTATAAAAAAAAAATTGTTGTTAAATTTGTAGATTGCGGAGCAGTGGTTCTAAAATTTGGTGAGCACTGAACAATAGGCTGGAGTTTGAAACGTGTTCTAATTAGCTCTCATTCCACACTTGGAATTAGGGGATATTGGGAAATCTAGATAAGTAGATTTTTGACAATTTGAAAACAAACTTACAACAGGGTGTGTTGTAAAATAATGGTGTCCCATTTGTTAGATACTTTTTTATAAACGAGTTTTCTATGCATGAAATGGTTTTTTAAATTTGTTTTTTGTGTGTTTAAAGTGTATTTGTAAAATCTGATGATTTACAATTCAAAAGGTGCCAAAAATAATAAATAAAGGACTGCATTAAAGCCTGGTCAATTCAAGCTTCCACATCTACCTCGTTTTGCTATTTCATTAACCAAAAATTATGTTTTTTTGAAGAAATGTGATTGATATTAAAATCAACTATGTAAAACAGGTTTGAGTTGAGTTGGACAAATTCTCTTTCCTTAGATTTTAAGCACAAGTTCAAACTACCATTACTTCAGAGTAAAAGAAAGAAACCCAAGAAAACAGAAGGCAAGTAATTTTGCAAAAGAAGTCATTGATATTTATTTAATGTATAAAGAATTACCCACAACCCCATTTTCCCCCCAGCTTTGTTATTGAATTTACACACAATATGATAATAGGGAAATGTTTATAGATTCACAAATTGAATTAAAATTATAAATTATTCATCATTAAGTTAGGTATTTATTATATAGTGCATTGGTTTTCAAAACTTATGTTGATTCGAAAATAACATAAGAATTATAAATCTTACACACTTTAAGTAGTTGTTGTCGTATACTTGAAATAACTTGCCAAACAATGGTGGTGGCAGTGCATGAACGTCCCATCTACTCAAATTACTCCCAACAAATCATGCATTCAAGTAACGCACTTTAAAAGAATCCCATTTAATGCTAAGTTCAGGGAACTTCATCTCGCTTGCCTATTGAACGCAGAGCTACAGCCATGCATAGAGACCTACAGAATTGTTATTTGTAATTGGATTGGTTTAAAAATGTATAGCGGGAAATGAAAAAAAATATGTTTTTTTTAGATGGAGAATGGATGAGTGATCCAACCTTCAACACAGGTCAATGACCCGAATTCCACTAATGCCACCTGAATGTAATTGTTAATATTTTTATTCATTTTATACAGACCACAGCTATGTCAATAACGAGGTAATCAAGCGAATTTCACAAGAACATAAACGCAAGTTAAAGTCAAGCTCGTAGATGGAAGCAGTCGGAAAGTAAAAATAAAACTTTTCAAAGAGGATATCACCACAGAGCTGTGCTATTTCTACCAGGGACCCGCTGGCACATGGAAACCCGTGACGAACGGTGTCGTAAGAAAGGCCTGGAGGCCCGCCGCCCCCCCCCCCCCC